>JAYKKI010000097.1:5177500-5440000 GCA_039881145.1 Druceiella hillmani | reverse complement strand
AATACATTAAATATTCTACGTTTCAAGTGAATAAAATTGTAAATTCAACTTAAAGTTCGTATTTTGTGAATTTGAAGTTTTACTTCAGTCGTGTGGTCTAAAGCACACTCGTTTTTTTTTATTTCTGCTGTTTATACGATTATGTTCGAATTCTGCAATCCGTTACAATTTATTGAACTAATTCATTTTATTGTTTAAAAATTTTAACATATTTTATATGTGGTTAACATATTTTATATGCATTCAGCACGGTTTGTATTATTTGTTCTCAGCGTATTGATCATGTGAGCCTGATTCAGCAATCCCGTCGTGCAAAATTATTCATCGTCAAGTTTGGAACGAGATTTGTCTATTAATAGAATTGTGTATTAACTGATCCTTTACTGTTTTAAGTGTAGAACAGGGATATTATTAGAAATGACGTCATAATTTAGTATTGCCATAAACAGAACATCTTTGTCATAAACAGAACCGCGCTGAAAAAAAATAAAAAACTAAGAATAACACTGAATTCTCAGTGTAATAATTTTGCTTTCAGTGCGAGAATACTTGCATCGCTCAATAGTTAAAGACGAATAAAGTGTTGGCTGTGCCACTTTGATGACACTGCACAACTTTCGATAGAGCAGGGGCCCTTAATTCTTAATCCTTATGCTGAAGTTGAAATAGTGTGACTCGGAAACGGGATTCAAATGAAACGAAAATATTTTATTGATTGTGCATAATCGTCTTATTTTATAGCTAGTTATCCATAGAACTGCGATGCGGTTCTAGATATCCATAGAACTGCGATGCGGGTCAGTCCTACAAATATCTTGGTGCTTTAATCTCAAATAATGGGGACTGCATAGATGAAGTCAGGAGGCGAATGGCGACAGCCAGAACTGCGATGGATAAGCTGAAGAAATTATGGAGAAATCGTAAATTAACCAAAGCCTTAGTGGCTTCAGTTCTCGACCAGGCTCATAAGAACACTAGTTTGCCCGATATTTTATACACTTCCGAGACGTGGACATTGCGAGAGATGGCAAAGCGGAAAATAGATGCCCTAGAGATGTGGCGCTGGAGGAAAATGCTGGGAGTGTCGTAGACAGAATTTTGTACGAACACCTCCATATTTCAAGAACTCGGCATCACGCAGCATCTATCAACCCAAATATAGTCTCGAATTTTGAAGTTCTTTGGCTATGTTTCGAGGCGAAACAATGACTCCATAGAGTGTGGGAAGGGTGGAAGGAACAGACTGCATGGCAGATCGTCCATGCTATGGGCTGATCAAATAAAATCAGCAGTTGGAGACTCTCTACATAAATGCGCTAGGATGTCAGCCAATAGGTCAAGGTGGCGAAAAATTGTGAGGAGGGTCACATCAACCACCAATGATGATGTAGTCTCATCATGACCACGACCGCTCTGTAGAGAGCGACACGACTGAGAGACCCAAAGAAACTGGCTTGCTATACTGATTTAACAACAGTCTGTATATCTAAAAGCTATATATTTGATGTTCTGTGTTAATGTATTTCAACATTCCAGATATATTTCAAGACTGACATCGAATCTCTAGATCTGTTTCGATATCTCAAGATCACAATCAACCTTCTTTGGCTAGCTGTAGCAAAGATTGTTATTGTTAATAGTTATATAATAAATATATATTTCTTTTTTGTTTACAAAATTTGTTTATTTGTTGGGGTTTTAATGTACACGTGACGCTCTCCGGCTATGAAATGAGCGAAAAACTGTTGCTCATAATAAAGCTCTTTATTTTAATAGTATTTTTTAAATTGTAAATGATTTTGAGAAAACTTTATTTTGATATTTTGAAATTATTATTAATAAGGAAAAAAATTTTACATAACATGATTCTTTGATAGGTGAGAAAATAGATAGAAAAAAAAATTTGCTCTGAAGTTTCGAACTCTTAGAGTAAAGTATATGAACTTCAGTCGTAATATTTCAAACTAACTTTATTATCTACTGAGTTGTTTATAGCCTAACTTTGAATGTTTCTATACAAAAAATATTATTAAAGGTTACTTTAATTTTTATTTTTATTTGTATACTAAATGTTTATCTATTCAGCCATGAGTTTATGTACAAAATTATTGGGTTAGGGTTACAGGATTAGCTATTCAATTTTGATGATTGAATAAAACTGAATTTTGAAGATTTAAATATATATATATATATAAAGCGATATCTTAACATCAATTTTCATATCTCAAGTCAATCGACTGTAAATGACGAGTGTATTTTTCGCGTAAAAATAAATACAGTTATGATAAGCAAATGACACATTTCACTTGAAATGTAGTCAGTATCGGCCTTATCTATAAGACTTACACTAAACGTGATGGTAATATAGGTGAATGTGTCATTATGTCATAGAATTAAGGTGTGATTTTTATCTGTCATATATGAGCAAGTATTGAACGACTGTAAATTCTTTCGAATAAATTTGTAATTATGTCCATATTATTTCTAATTTAATTAATAATTAAATTATACATATATTGTAATATTTAGCTAATTACATTACGAATGAGAGTCATAAACTTTATGACGCCTTTATGATTTTTGTTAAATATTGAATATATTTATATATATATATATATATATATATATATATATATATATATATATATATATGTATATATGTATATATATATATATATATATATATATATATATATATATATATATATATTAATTTTTTAAGTCATAAAGCGTTAATTTTGTAGAAATTCATTATTCACAATTAAATGAAACTATGTTATGTAGTATTATTTCTGCTTTATTTAAGTTCTTTACCACGCCCTCAATCTTTGCTAATAGCCCACCTGAAGATGTTGTAATACAACGAAACCTAGGTCCTGGTAAAGAACTTAAAGAAAGTAGAAATAATACTACATCACGTAGTTTCATTTAATTGTGAATAATGCATTTCTACAAAATTTACGACAAATAAATTCAATAAGTTCTTTACTACAACCTAGGTTTCGTTATGTTACAACATCTTCAGGTGGGCTATTAGCAAAGTAGTTTTTTTGTCAAGTTTTTAGGAGTACTTCATTCATAAATATATTGTATATCGCTTCCTTAATAATAAAGTAATTTAATTAAAAAAAACTTCATTCGTAAAGTTTGGAAAAGGTTTTTACTATTATGCTTTCTTAAAATTAATTGAGATTATTTATCATTAACATTTGGTGTAAGTTATACTTTCTAAAGTGATATACACTAGATTATGCCAGAATTAAACTTATAAATAACACATATTCTTTATGGCATTTACTTGAACGTACTGGGGATTTCCTTTGAATGATTTTTCCTTTATTTATTTTCTGTTACATTTGTAATCGGTTTTATATTATATACTTGTTCATTCATTATTTTAAGCTGAAAGTCCTGGACAGTAATATACTATATGCACTGACAATTAGAAGAAAATCTTAACTTTTCAAATATGTGTCACGCTTGTTTTTTATATACTACTGCCTTACTTAAAGATAAAAAAATACTTCAATATTCACAGTTTTAGAAGCGACTACGATCGTAGCAACGAACACTTAAAAAATGCAAATTCGAATTATTCCATTTTATCTTCTTATAATCGTTTGTGCAATATTTTTTATCAGGTTGTTATAATCAACATCGTTATACAAGTAACTGATTAAAAAAATGTCGAAGATAAGGTTGCGTCTGTTTTCTTTGACGTGTCGAATACTGGCCTACAGAATTACGCTCCACCCACAGGTGTTTGCCGTGAATATAGGTAAAAAAATAATCGCTGACCGGCCAGTCAGTAACGCGCTGTCCGCTCAAATTAATGTGACGTGTGTTGGTTCTTTATATTTCGCGCCACACATTTTAAATTGTAAACAAAGTGACGTGGTATGTGATAGCGAATTAAATTAGATTTAATAATATATAACTTTATTTTCATACATTATTAATTTAAATTGAGTGTTATTATTTTTTGTGATAATTTATATTTATGGGTGATACGCAAATCTAAGAACTTTGTGAAGAATTTACGGTTTGAATTTTGTTCTTGTTTTTTTAGATTGTTTTATACCATTTTTCTATTTTTTATTAAATTTTGTCAAGAATGTAGTTTATGTTTTATTATGATTAGACACGTTTTTGTTATATCTGTTTAAGGTTGTTTAGAAGCGAAGAAAAAACGTTTAAGTTGGATAAACATATTTTTAAATTTTATGGCTTTTTATTGAGGTTAATTCCGAATAACTTAATCTCAAGGAAGATACATAACAAAATGTAAATATTGATACGAAATTTATGTAATTAAAATTTAGTCATTTATGCTTGATAATAAGCAAGTCCAAGGACTTTGCTTGTGAGGAATTTACGGTTTGAATTTGGTCTTGTTTTTTTTTAATTGTTTTGTAGCATTTTTCTTTTTTTGTTAAATTTTATCAAAAATGTAATTTATCTCTAATTATGATGAGATACCTTTTTGTTAAATCTTGGTTGTTTAGGAGAGAGGAATAAACGTTTAAGTTGGAATAACATGTTTTTAAATTTTATGGTTTTTTTATTGAGATTTATTCTGAACTAGTTATTCTCAGGGAAGATACATAAGAAAATGTAAATTTTGATTCAAAATTTATGTAATGAAGAAGCTAGTTTTAATTAATGTTAATTAATATTATATTTTTATATGTGGTAAATTAAAGAGATATAGCAGTATTTTGTGGAACTATTAATTACAGATAATGCGTTATCAGACGATATTACCTTAGAACTTTCGGAACTAATAACCATTTTATTGATTCAAAAGTATAGTTTGTAATAATATGCTAATAGGGAGGCGAGTAAACGTGTCGAGATTTTTATAATTTTAAGTGAAATTATTGAACCCTAAGATCTCTCTCGTGTGTATGTTCATCTGTCTGTCACAACGGTTTTTCTCAGAAACCAATCGACCTAGAAATTTGTATTTTAGATAGTAATGAAATATATTAACCCGCACACATCTTAGTAGCTAACACTCAAATATATTTTCATGGAAATTTTATGGAAGGAAATTAAGAACTCGAAAATATTTTTTTTTAATTCCTAGTACTTCGCGATATCATTTGAAAAGGGCCTCAAAGATATTTTTTTTCATAATTTTAGATAGTATAACTTCAGAGATATACTAAAAACTATGCCTGCCTCCATTATTTTCGAAATTACACAAACTAAAATTATGAAAAAATAGGGTTTTAGAAGTTTACGTACAGGACTTAGGAACACTATAGCGATTATCCCAGATCTTATCATTCTTTAAATGTATACCATGTTTACGCTTATGAAAGATATAGTAAAGTAGGCAATAAATATGTTTACGTTGTGGAAAATTAATACTTGTAAATAGTTTAATAGAAATACAATGCACCCTTAAATGTTTATAAGTGCTTAAATGAGTACTGGACCCTCGTAATGCGAGTTCTACTTTTGCTTGACAAGTTTTTTATTAATTATCTGGCCAAATCATGCACTTGCTTATGCATGTATTTTTATACGTATTTTATTCTCTAATAGTTTCAAACTTATTTTTATAAATCTTCTCTAGTTTTTGTGGTGTGTTCAGTCATTTTGTGCGTCGCGTTGCGTCGGTTCCCTAAAATCACAGCGTGATTGAAAATATGGGTACTTCTATACAATGTGAAAAATCAATGTTCTGGGGTAATATAGCGTTGATGAAATAATGACGACAAAAGTAAGCATACGTGTGTAACTTAGACATTTTGGAATGTATCTCGAACGCGTCAAGACACATCCTTGTGACATGTTCCGATCCCAGATTGACATAAAACACATTTTTCATAATTAATTTTTTTGAGAGAAAATTCACTGAAAACACGTTTTCAGTGAATTCCATAAAATCATTGAAAACACATAATTTCGTAAAAATTTGACAAAAATACATAATTTTGCAGAAATTAAGACTAAACTGAGTATTCATTAACATGATTTATCCATATGAGTTTGTCTTGCCATAGAAAAGTTTAGCCGATAATTCTGTTAATGACTACTGACTACTGACTGATTTTCTGTATCCTTAAACAAGTAACAATACCATATATGCTTACCCATTTCCCTAAAGTTTTCTGATGATTTCGCGCTGCCCATCGCTATAAATCCGTTTTTTATCTTTAAAATCGTATTTTAGGCATCCGTACATCAAAAAGAAAAAAAAACAGAACTATCATAACACCGCTCAGGTATACGTCCATCTATTTGTTGTCACAGCCGTTTTCCCCAGCATTCGTTTGACGTAGAAACTTGAAATTTGAATTATGATGGAGAATGTTAACCCATGCGGGTAAATATTCCTACTCCATCATTATAGTCTAATATTCTCCATCATTATAGTATAATATTCTCCATCATATATTGTAGCTCAAAATCTAGCACTCAAAAATGTTTATACTGGAATTTAAGAGGAAGCAAATAAAGTGGGCGTTTTTTAAAATTTCATATACGTAAATAAAGGGCAACTTTTCGTAATATTAATAGAAAGATGAACTTCTCGTAATATTAAAAGAAAGGTAATTCATAATATTAGTAGAAAGAAAACTTCTCGCAATATTGGTTGAAAGAACAACTTCTCGCAATATTAGTAGAAAGAACACCTTCTCGCAATATTAGTAGAAAGAGTAACTTCTGGTATATTAGAAAAAGTAGTCTTTATATTATTGGAAAGATCAACTTCTCGTAATATTAATAGAAAATACAACTTCTCGTAACGTCAGTAGAATGAGCAATTTCAATTGTTTGAAAACAGATGTGAAGAGGTTATTTCTTCATTTGTTTAAAATTTGGGTCAATTTTTTGCGCGTTTCATGTGGTTGTGATATACCACAGAATTGGTCTTTGAAAACGTAATAGAATATATCATACAATTGTCATTTAGTCGAATCTAGGTTTCGAAAATCTTTTACAATTTGTCTTTTGATTTTCTAATCAAACCTTTAATTTTTGAAACCTTCATAAAAAAAACTGAAAAAATTGCATTCATAAATGTAGGCGTGGTTAAGCTGCGTTTGTTATTTTATGAGGTAAACAAAATTGTGTGTAATCTTGTCATAAAAATATAAGAACAGAGAGGATAAAGAAAGAAAAAACGAAAGGAAAAATAAAAAACAAATACGTACCACGCTAAGATTGAATGTTACATGAGAGCATTATTTATTTATAATTATTCCACACGGACATAGTTATAACATGTGCAAACTACTGTTCCGGATTGCTAACTTAATGCGCATCCGATTGTTTTTTAAGATAATTTATCCTCTGCGATTTTCTTATCTTTAATCCCATCGCATAAACAATTTCCGCAGGTACTCTGTAATAGTTCCATTTCACTGCAACAACCTTACATTTTCTTTCTTCCGTTTTATGATCCCGTAGTCAAATGGCAAAAACTCAATCCGTATAATTTCGTCCTGACGGTCTATCTGTCCGCGTGTCGTTGCGTGTTAGCTCTCTCAATTTAGGGTTGATTACGTTGTTATGTTAGGTGATCAAATGTGAAGCAGTCGAGAAGTTCTAGTAATATTTTTGACATGAATATGTAAAACGTTTTGCGTATGTGACAAATTGGAAACGCAGTATTTAGTAAACACTTTGTTGGAAAATCATTTTGGTCGATTTGTATGTGACGGCAATTTGTTAACAAAGTGAAAATAATAGCCATATTTATAAGTACTCACAGAAATACTTCGTAAACTTAATGCTTATTTGTACACATTATTGTGTAGCCACTTGTATATCCACTTGTCCTCAACTTTAAGAGCTTCATATTTCCTTAATGAATTAACTTATTTATTTGCTCTGTGACCACACTGTCAACGCTTGGTTCATACGTCGATTTGCATATTATTCTTTTCAATAACCATAACCTTCACAAAAATAATGAATTTTTCCGTAACCATGCACGAGTCAATAGTGGAACAACTTCGTTTTGTGAGTACATCGTCAAATGCTAATAGCATTATGCCGGTGGCATTATATTTATGGTATTTACTTTCTACAAATGTACAATGTACAACATTCACTCTATTTACGCAGCAGATCTGAAATGATATGTGAATAAATAAAATTGAAATGATAATGACGTCATCGCTGTTCGTTTCCCAAAAAATTTTAATTAAAAACAATTTTATATCTGCAATTGAAGTGAAGAAATAGTGTCTAATTATATAACAGATTACTTAATTAGTTGGTAGCGACATCTGTTAATTTTGCAAGCAATTATCGTAAACGTATAGTGTTATAATTTTCCAATAGATGGCGGTGTATATTTTAATTTTTGAGGAATGTTCGATATTTAATAACGCCTTTATACATTAGTACATGTTAGTACCTACATTATTTATCAGAATTTCATTCTGGGTATATACGAGAGGGACAAAAGTTTGAAAATTTAAAAATGTTTTATATATCAACAAACAACACACTTTTCCCACGCGAAGAACGAACAAAATTATTTGTTTACCATGTTACATATCGGACTATTTTACGAAAGTCCGACATGTAATAGCAGAAAAAAAAAATACATATATATATATATATATATATATATATATATATATATATATATATATATATTAACGAAATTAAAAGTAAGAAAATATAGTTTTAAAAATTTGTATATGCTATCTGGGTGTTAATTAAGTTATAAATTTAAAACTATTTGATTTATATTAGTGGAATAAGTGCGTATTGTTTACTACAATCGTGGTTATAATATCTCTATAAATAATCATGAATTTAAAAGTTTCTCAAAATTTATTCACTCGGATCGAAGCGAGGTGGACTGAAAAAACGCGATACTTGATTATTTGTACTAGTTGGCCCGTGCGAATAATTCTCCCTTCCGTGTTAGTTAAAGATGTTGTCAGTAGATGGCGTTGTTTACAATATAAACTCCTTTGAGAAATGGTATATGGAGAAGTAAAAAATGAAAAAAAAATTATTAAAATTAATTTTGAATTGTTTGTTGATTTTTTGTCATTAAGGTAAAGGTATTCTTTACAATTATAGTTCAGTCATTGGTTTTGAAGAAGTATTAGGAATATATGACATGCCGACAAAAAAAACTTTTCAGGAATAATATAAAGAGATATTTCTATATTCCAAACGCATAATATACACTGCCGGACAAAAGGTTGAGACCAGAGTGATTAAAAATTGGTAATATATATATATATATATATATATATATATATATATATACACACACTTTTGTATTTAATTGCTTTTTCTGTAAATGATGAGTGTTATATAATTTCTGATGGCATATAGCTCAAATTGCTCTGTAAAATGTGCCACAATAGCCGCGTTACGGATCGACTGCAAACCAAACATTTTCTCCCTGTTCCTCTTATTAAAAAATTTTTGGAATTAAATCCAGCAATTGCGGTGGTCATACCGTATTTTTTGAAACTACTGTCTGTTTTTGATCTAAAAACATCTGCATAATTTTTGTACGATGTTTGGGATCATTATCCTGTTACGTTACAAATCCATCGTCACTTAACTGAAGACCAGGTGGAATAGCGTTTTGTTCTAAAATGTTTATGGAAACTGCTCTTTTATTATTCCATTAGTCCACAGGTTTGCTAGGGACACAATTTCAGATCATAGGATATCATTAAAAGTATGTAGTTTTCCCGATGATATCATGGTATATAGACAGGTCATTAGCGCTCTAAGATTGGTCCTCAAAACCAGTACGACTATCTCTTTTATACATGCGCTCTCGTGAAATCTCCTCTGTTTCATTGTAGTTCATACGTGTTTTTAATTGGAGTCGTATTTTTTGTTCTTTTTGTATGGATGTAACTTGTCTATTAAATATAATTTCCTTGACTTTTGCAACATCTTTAGCACTTCTTCGAACGTAAAGGCGCCATTTTTAACCAAATAGTTTAAGCTTGGGTTCGTAGGATCCAAGGAACTCTTCAAATAGTCAGGTCTATTCAGCCACAACAGTTTAAAACCTACTCGGCCCGTTTTCTCTTATTTTGTGGCCGAAATAGTGATTTGTAGAACAGCAAAATTTCGAACGTCTTTTAACTATAGTTAGTATAACTGGTTTTAAAGGTTTTATTTATTTTCATGTCGATTTTTTGACTTGTAAGATGTCTATTTTTCTTGGCAAGTTTTGTAAATCGACCATTACTTTAGACCTTGAGCGGAAAATTATGATTACTACGGGTCTTCGAAATACTATTAAATATCATTTTTATCTTTATCTCGTACTATGAAATGGGTGTGTATGTGTGACGTTTATATTTTTAAAGTATATTGTGCATAAAATTCACGCAAACATTGCATAAGCTTTTTAATTTTTTTTATTGATGACCCGACATTTTTCGTCATAAAAAAAAGTTTGCAAAATGAACAGATTTAACAATGTCAGTCACGATTTTTAGAGTTAAATAAGAACGGAAACTTGTAGCTGTGCACAATATCTTAAGTATAATAAAACGACTTCGTTAAAATTTGACGTCTTTATAAAAAATAAAATTATGAAAAAGTATTAATAAAAAGGAAAAAATGTTTTTCTAAAAAAACACTGTGAAGCTACGAACGTGTCTCGATATACTAATATCCTTCAAAATGACATAGATTTTATTCAGAAAATGGGAAACTGGGCTAAAGGAATTAAAAGGAAAAGAAAGCGTCCTCTGTAACCCATAGATTATAAAACAAATACCTACGTTAAATACATTCCGTGATCCCTTACACTGTTTCTCAAAAGTTATGTTTTTTTAGTTGGATCACTTTCGTTGTAAAGGTGTGATGTCATAATGACTGATAACAAACATATTTAGAAAATGTTTTATTTCGTTTTAAATTTAAAAATACAACCCTAGAATGTTAAAAGAAACATTTTATTTTTTATTGTTTTTAATCTCGGTTTTTACCGTAATTTTACTCATTTATGCGAATAAAATAATTGACAAAATGGAACATCTTATTCGTGATAATGTCAAAGAGTGATCGATATATCTTTTTAAGTTAACAACTCTTTCATAGATGGCGCATCTATTAACGAACGAAATCCTGGTCGATAATTTTGGATACAGACTTTGACACATGTAATTTGCTTTAGTTAACAGATGGCGTTAGGAGAGTGTTTGATTATAGTTTTCACAGGGTTTTATTTTCTTTATCTCTTCTGCCACTTTGTTGATTAATTTGTAGTACGTAGTTGGGAAGCAGATAATTTTTGTAAATACTAGACGATTTTAACATATTTTTATACAATTATGGTGTTTTAGTTTTAAGGGATCTAAAGAAATGCAATATTATTTAGCAATAGACAAAATTCCACTCGTTTTGACTAGTGGTTAAACTACTAGTGGTTAGAAGCATTTAGATAGAAATTGTAGTAATTAGACCATGTATGATTTTAAATAATTTTTTTAAAGTGAGAAATATATCTAGTGAAAAAATATTAATTTAAGTAATCAATTATTTTTTTAAAATAAAATGTAAATAACTTAAAAATTATATCAAAACTAATTGTAATACTTGCCTCCATACCTATATCGATAAGGGGACATATTTATATTGGTAAAGAAGAACTAGTTAATTGTTCTTTGATATCTTACGTTTAAGTTTAAGTCTGTACCTGTACCTAAGACTGCCGATAGGTAGGTTCCAAGATTTTTAGGGCCTCATACCTTAAAGATAGAACACATGTAAGATAATTCATGTCCGTGTTCCACAGTCGTTTTTTTTTAAAACCGCTCGACAAAATCTTTAAATTTTGCGTGTAAAGCATATTAGCTCGCATAATTTAATTAGTTAAAACTTAATAATATTCCTATAGAAGTTTTAGAGTAGACATATAAAATACTCAAAATTTTCGTTTTTAACTTCATGTAGTCTATTAGGAATTATATATATATATATGTATATATATATATGTGCGTGTGTGTGTGTAAGTATGTATGTGTGTACGGCTACGATTACGACCGCCAGGTCATCTGCAAATGCGACGAGTTTAGTTTTGCTGGGTAGGTTCTTCTTCAGCAGTCCATCGTACATGACGTTCCATAAAAGTGGGCCTAGGACTGATCCCTGAGGCACGCCCCCGGTAGCTTTGTACTCTTTTGGTCCATCTTGCGTAGTGTATGTTAGGACAGTACCAGAGAAGTAACTAGCAACCATATCGCGTAAGTATATAGGTACATTCAATACACTAAGTGCTTCCATGATGACTATCCATTTCGCCGAGTTAAAAGCATTAGTACCAGAGATTGCCTGTTTTGCTATACGTCCAATAGCGTCCAACGTAGACCGACCTTTCCTGAAACCATATTGTGCGCTGACCAGCTAGGGTTCAATTGATGCTTCGATTCGACTGTGTATGATTCGCTCTAGCACTTTCCCCGCTGTGTCCAGCAAGCAGAGTGGACGGTAAGATGATGGTTCGTTTAGTGGTTTCTTACCTTTAGGAAGTAGTACAAGCCTCTGGCGCTTCCATAGCGTGGGAAAAGTGCCCTCTAATAAGCAGCTGTTGTACGTATCCAAAAACATTTCTGGTGCTGACATAATAGCCTGTTTAAGGGCTACATTGGGGACCCCATCTGGCCCTGGATCTGATTTTTTATTTCCAATTCTATTACACGCAATCGTTAGCTCCTTCATTGTGATGGGTGGGATATCTTCCATTCTATTCCCCTTGATGTTAAATGGATCTTCTGGCTGCTTAGGAAACAGGACGCTGACAATTGTTTCAAGAAGAGCAGGACATGTGGGCATTACTTTTTGGTGTTTTAATTGTTTTACAACAATCTGGTAAGGCCTGCCCCAGGGATCTTTTTCCACCTCTTCCAGCAATCCTATCCACATATTCCTCTTACTGTCTTTAATGACTTTATTAAGTTTTAGTCGCGCCTCCTTGTACTTGTCGTAAAACTGCTCAAAAAATGGTGTTTTCCTGGACCGCTGCGATATTCTACGAGCCCTGACGCACAATTGCCTAAGTTGAGAAATATTATCGTTCCACCAGTACACTGGTGGAAGTTGATTTGTTTGGCGTTTCCGTGGCATAGTTGCATCACAGGCCTCTGTCAGTCTTCTTGTGATTTCAACCACCTTATCATTAGCACTTTGACCCAGTATTGGTTGATCCACGAGCGCTAACATAAGCAGATCGGGGTCATACGAGTCAGTCCTGCAGCCTACTAGTACAGATTTTGCCTGTGTTCCTCCGTTCTTGCTAGTCTTGTGTGATGCTTCCCAGTAGATAGCACAGTGATCGCTAGCAGTATGGATTTCGGAGACCTTCCAACTTGAATTTCCTTTTGCTAATGTGCTGCTAACAAATGTAAGATCTACGATTGAGCTTGCTTCGCCTTTACTGTAAGTAGGTTTGTCGCCAGTATTAAGTAGTGCGACATCTAGTAGTGACATTGCTTCTAGCAGCAGGTATCCTCTAGTATTTGTGACTTTGCTGCCCCAGTCCACTGCCCAGGCATTAAAGTCTCCTGCAATAGCCACAGGGGAGTGTTTTAGAGCATCCTCTACTAACTTATCTAGAAACTCAGCAAACTCTTCGTGTGTCAGGCTAGGAGCGCATAGCAAAAATTGCTAAAACCGCAGCAGTTGCTCAAACTTTCATAGTTTTTGAAAAAATTGTTATTTTACTGCATTTGAAATATATACTAGGCAATATATTTAGATGGTGAAAAATAATATAACTTAATATTTGTGAAAAGGTTAATAGAAGTATTAGGTGCCTTTAAATATTTGTATATGCCTAAGTGTGTATAAAATCATAGCAAGGTGAGTTCTATTCGTACTTAACAATTTTAATTTTTATTTTTTCGATGCTATATATCATAGTCATGATAATCTATGGTCATGATCTTGAAAAGAAAGAGATAGACTCTTTATAGAGCGTACCGTTTTTGAGATCAAGTATTAATCATATGTGTTTTTATATTTTACCTAATTGTCTATGTGAGGTCATCTCATTGTGCATTAAATGTTATTTTATGTACTTTATTTTATGGCCATTTTATCTGACTATGTTTCTAAATGCAATTTGGTCCTATTAACTTCAATTGAGTTGCACTTTTTTGCGTTTCGTCATCCTAAATGGAACGTACGTGTTCGTCATTCTGCGGTCATATAGTGAATGTCATATAAATGGCGGTTAATTACCAAAAGTTAACTTGCATCAGCCCAAGTGTGCTTTTCAAGCACCATTGATGTGCAGGGTCTACGTTTGTTATATTACTTCCGAAATAAAAAAAATATATTGTTTTCGATGAGAAAAACGAGCGACTATTAAGGAAAAGGAGACGGACAAATATCCACATAGTGTAGGGCTCTAATGTTACAAGATTAAAAATGAGATTTTTGAATAGAGAAAAGGAAAAAAGTATATATATATATATATATATATATATATATATATATATATATATATATAATGTATGTATGTATATACGCGGTATCCGGAAATAGTTCGTTGGCTATAAAGGAATAAATTGTCTTCTTAAATAGAGAAAAGGAATATATATATATATATATATATATATATATATATATATATATATATATATATTTATACACACATACATACATACATATATACATATGTATGTATATACACGATTTCCGGGAATAGATGTCATGCAAAGAAAGACGTTATTCGTTGTATATAAAGGAATAAATTGTTGTTGAAATAAAACATAAAGTACGCCCTTTTTCTAATTGAGTGCAAAAAAAATATTACGCATAACTCTTTTTAACACAATTAATACTGCTACGCATGCACACTTGTGTGCATGCGTTAGCATACAACCATTACATTAACCCGAGTGCTGCTGATTTACGTCCGCAAGTATCGTGTGTATGAAAAAAATGACAAATAATTATGAATATTATTTTCAATTTTCTGAAAAAAGTCATCTTTTAAATTTTATTTCAACGATTTTTCAGTCAACGAATAACGTCTTTCTTTGTCCGACATTTATTCCCCGACACCGTGTATACATAAAATTGTGGTGCATTAAATAAAGTTATGCTTGTGTTATACCAAAGAAGTATTATTTCTAAGGCCCGTACATAAATACATGCACAATTTAAGCAGTCGTAAGTGATGTAGTCGTAAGGTAAACAGGGTTTACTACGACTGAAAACCGATTAAATATCCTGACTTAGGAAAATGCTTACTTGCACAGAAAATGAATCGCCAAGTTCCGCAAAAGAACCAAGACGCTCGATGTTCACTTACGAGTACACCTTATTTTCTATGAATTTTCTTTTAGAATGATTTATTTTTGTTTATATTGGTAACACGTTTATCCATTATGAATAAAAATTTTATTAATAAAAAAAGACCATTTCAACTTTTTTCTTAATATTAGATTCGCTAATGAAATGTAACAATTTAGAGAACTGTTACAAAGACGTCAAGCATTCACGAATGCTTTATGAAAATTGTCCCGTGTCTACGATTTTACAATAAGGGACAACCATTTAGTTAGCCATAGACAAAAGTATCTTTTCCAGGGTTTCGTTACAGCGGAAAATGTGTATGGGTCACATTTTTCTGTGTCTGTCACAGGTTATCTGAAAAATTATGATTTTATTTTTTATGATTTATGGTCTTTAGTGGTGAAGTTCTTCGATTATTGCTAGGGAGGTTTATTGCTAAATGATTTCGAGTGGGGTATCATGGACGTTAATGACCCCATTGAAACATTTTTGCGTTGGTTTTCTTAGAAGTTTCACTTCCAGTTAACGGGCTATATATAATTTTTGAAGTGAAATTTCTCTTGCTGCGGTTATGGCGTGAAACATCTCTTGCGATAAGTTCGTGAGCTGAGAGATGAAACGGTAAAGAAAAGTGAAAGACACAGGGGAGAGCGGGTCACGTTAATAAATGATCTATTTTTAATACAGGGTTAACACAATATTTCCCTTTTGAATAAAACTATAGAATATAAAGAAATATCAATTTTAATATGAATGACGACCAATATCAATTTTTTATCAATATTATCTGTTTAATCATTTTTTTTTCTAAAACTTGAAATTGTTGAAGAAGTATTAAAAAAATCTATAACTTGATAAACATCAGAGACTGTTAAAAGTTTCGTACCTCAAAAGGAATAATAAGAAACCCTCATAAGGTCACTACGTATTTGTCGGTCTATTTGTCTGTCACATCCATTAGCAAGCATGTAGGCTAATAGTTAAACGTTCAAAATATTTACAAGGAAATTTTAAGAGGCAAAAGATTTTTTATGTCATGTTTTGTATAGGAGTATCATTTGAAAAGGCTAGTTGTAAAGATTGGAATTTTAGCAGGATGGCCAATAATTCTCTTTCTTCTTTCTATTCGTAAATGACTGAAATCTACAGGAAGAATGAAAATAGCATAATTTCTAGAATGCTATAATGTAATAAACTTTATAGAAAAACTATAGACATAATTCTAGATATTACAGTTTTTGAGAATTTCACGATATTTTTAAGCTCGTAAATAATATACTCGGAGCTAGAGTGGGTTCTACGCGTGTTTCACATGTTTTTTTTTATAGAAATTAAGCTAGTCTCTTGCTGGTATAATCCAGAACGTCTGCATTCAGTTGACAGAAAGTTATAATCTCAGCAAAAGTAATACCATTGGATGTGATGCTTATGAAATAAGTCTATTATGAAATCATGTCGAGTTAACTTACATATGATCGTGAGCAATTATTATTTTGTAACGTACACATGTGGAAAAAAAATTGTGCGAGTACTTATGTACGCGCGTTAGAAATTATACTTCTTTGGTGTAACACAAGAATAACTTTATTTAATGCACCACACTTTTATATATACATGGTGTCCGGGAATAAATGTCGGACAAAGAAATACGTTATTCGTTGACTGAAAAATAGTTGAAATAAAATTTAAAAGATGAATTTTTTCACAAAATTCAAAATAATATTCATATTTTGAATATATTTGGCGTTAATTTTGTAGAAATTCATTATTCACAATTAAATGAAACTACGTAGTAAAATTGTGCATGTACTTATGTACGCGCGTTAGACATTATACTTCTTTGGTATAACACAAGAATAACTTTATTTAGCACGCAAATAATTAATGGAATAAAATAATAAGAGGACTGGACCGTGATTTAAGTACTTATAATCACGGTCCAGTCCTCTTATTATTGGTTGGTAAAATATAAATTCAATCAAATAATTTATATTTTAAAAATCAAAATGAAGTTTAATGAATAATGAAAATAAATGAATATCCCGAAAATTTATTGTAATTTATTAATTTTAAGTATTTAATAAATTATAAAGTAATAATTTATAATTCAAATAAATACATATCGAATCTTAACCTCACTTAGAAAAAAATACTTAAAATATATTTTAAAATGTTTATAAGCACTATTTCTATCATGAATCTTCACAATAAATATATGTTTTTTATTATATGGACATGCCATTTAATAGCGAAATTTCAATTATTAAAAAGCACAGATATAATATTTAGATTTGTATTGTGTATTTAAAAGCACAAATTTTATATTTGAAATTTAATAGCGAAATTTCAATTATTAAAAAGCACAGATATAATATTTAGATTTGTATTGTGTATTTAAAAGCACAGATTTTAGATTTGAAATTTAATAGCGAAATTTCAATTATTAAAAAGCACAGATATAATATTTAGATTTGTATTGTGTATTTAAAAGCACAGATTTTATATTTGAAATTTAATAGCGAAATTTCAATTATTAAAAAGCACAGATATAATATTTAGATTTGTATTGTGTATTTAAAAGCACAGATTTTATATTTGAAATTTAATAGTGAAATTTCAATTATTAAAAAGCACAGATATAATTTAGATTTGTATGAATATAAAACACGTGTTGTGTATTTACAAATACACCAATAACTACTATGAATATAGTATCAGCCATGTAAATATATGTTTAGTGAGCAACTTCATCCTGCCGATTTTTTGCATCGTGCACGCGCATCGTGAGCAACTTCATACTGTCGATTTTTATTGCATCGTTACCAACTTCATGCTGTCGATTTTTGTTGCATCGTGCGTACGCATGCGCGCATCGTAAAATTTCACTGTCATCATTTGTAAATAACGCCCATAAAGAAGTATAACTTTAAAAATGATTGACAGTGAACGTTTGATAGAACCCATTTTACTGACATAAGTGAAATAAATAGTGCAATACTAGGTGAGTAAGTGAGATAAAAACTAAACTCTATTTAAGTTTATTCTTCTACGCAACAGCTAGATGGCGCTTATGGCCTCGCATCAAATATTAAACTGTAGAACCAATACAAGAGGTTTGAGTAAATGAACGAGTACTTGGCCTAGGAATGGACCATTTAAATTACTATCATCCTATTATGGGGATCTTACAATTGGGTTCTAATTTCACAATCGATATCCAAATATTTTATTAGTGCTTATTATAGTATGGAAATATTTTAAATCGCCCACCACAGAAGAGACGTATCATATGGGTATTTCCATTTTTTTTTAGTTTTAGTTTGTAGTGATTTTTTTAATTTTTATAATTTTTTAAAACGTTTTTTTTCTTGTTGAAATTATGACTATAATGGATATTAAAAATCCTGTTTGCTATTAATTTACATACACCTGCCGTCACATTAAAGTGAATTGAAAAGGTACATTATAAATAATTTAAATATTTATATCAGTAATCGAAAACACGAGCGAGACATATCTGTGTTTGTTTATTATCGAATAATGATATCGAATGTTGAGAATTCGGAATCTTCTGTGCAGAATATCGAAGGTGTTTGGTCTTTCTAAGATGTTTCGTGTGTAAGTTACTCAATATTTTTATATGTCGTATGTAGTTTAAGAGTTTATTTATATATTTATGTTTCGCTTCACGCTTTCTGCTGTCGATGTGGGTTTAGGCGCTTCAGATAGCTTTCCGTTTCGTGACGATTTTTCGTTTCATGGGGCAAAGCATGAATAATGAATGGCCCTTTATCTATCACTGAATATTGAATGTTAACATGCTGCATTTTGAATTGCGGTAGTGACTTTGGAATTATTGCTGTTTTTATATTTATCATTGTAAATATTATATTAAATATAAAATAATTTCTTTCAAAATAAATAATTTTAAAGAAAACTTCAGCGATTAGTTAACTGCAAATTAAATCTAAGAATTAGGTGTAGTAATATTTTTACAGGTCTCTTTTTTTATAAAAGTATTGGAGCCTTTTTCAAAGGTCCTCCAATATGGTGGGCGATTTACCTGGAACGTACCTAAATATTTTAGTTTATATCGAAACAGGATACTTCCTTAAAACTTTTGAGGTCATTGACTTAAAGTGGTGGGACTTTAGTTATTTTTTAAATTTCTTACTTAGTAATCGCACTAGGCTGCTAAATTTATAAATGCTAATGTTTGGATGTTTGTTACTAAATCATGCCTAAACTCCGCACATATATAGTGTATGATCCGAATTAACCTACGAGGTGTGATAAAAATACAGTGAATGAATTGTTATAACAGTAACTGCTAATGCCACATCCATTTAAACTGACAAGTCCAATAGCCTGATCCTTTGGGATAGCCAGTGTCAAGTTTGAACAAATAGTGACTTGTCAGTCGGGTTCCAGGATATAGTGTATGATCCGAATTAACATACGAGGTGTGATAAAAAATACGGTGAATGAATTTAAAAAAATTGTTTCCGTATTTTTTGATCACACCTCGTATATCGTAACGAATTAAACCTTAGAGAGGAATCGCCAAATATATATTTTAAAACTTATAAAAAAATGTATTTTGAAACGTTTATTTTGATACACCGTTAAAAAAAGAAATGGCGCATCTCATTAAAAGAGGAATCGCCAAATAGATCTTTTAAACCTTGTCAAGAACTGTATTTTGAAATGTTTATTTTGATGCGCCATTAAAAAAAAAAAGAAATGGCGCATCTCATTAAGAGAGGAATCGCCAAATATATCCTTTAAATCTTGTCAAGAACTGTATTTTGAAATGCTTATTTTGATGCGCCATTAAAAAAAAAGAAATGGCGCATCTCATTAAGAGAGGAATCACCAAATAGACCTTTTAAATCTTGTCAAAAACTGTATTTTGAAATGTTTATTTTGATGCGCAGTTAAAAAAAGAAATGGTGCATGTCATTAAGAGAGGAATCGCCAAATTGATCTTTTAAACCTTGTCAAGAACCGTATTTTGAAATGTTTATTTTGATGCGCCATTAAAAAAAAAAAGAAATGGCGCATCTCTTTAAGAGAGGAATCGCCAAATATATCCTTTAAATCTTGTCAAGAACTGTATTTTGAAACATTTATTTTGATGTACCATTAAAAAAATAAATGGCGCATCTCATTAAGAAAGGAATCGCCAAATAGGCCTTTTAAGTCTTGTCAAGAACTGTATTTTTAAATGTTTATTTTTGACGTCACATTCAAATACGTCGGCGGGCCGGATCAAGTTAGATATCGCCAAATAAGTCTTAAACTCTTACTTTTAGCGCTGTGAGTAAAAAATTGTTACCAAAATCATTCCTGATCCTTCAATTTGATAACCCTTTGATATAAAATCTGAAATAAGTTATGCAAGTAAATTAGGATAAATGTTTTTGATAGAAATTATGCATATCGTATATTATGTACGGTATAAGTGGGTTTCTATGGCGATTAAAAGAATATGTTTGATGAATGAAAGTAAACACATTTATAATATATATATATATATATATATATAACTGTTAAGTACATGGGTATCTGTTGGAAGAAAAAAATTAAATGCATAGCCATGTACATAGATTGCTATTATAATTTACTTATATTTAAAATGGAAAATTATCTAAAAGGATATACGAATAAAATATGAAAGATGCAATACGATTGCATAACGGATACTGGGATAAGTTATGTAGACGTATTTTATATACGGTTTGCTATTCACTGAAGCACTGGGTGAGCAAAAGGGGAGGGGGAACTCTATCCACAGTTTGCTCTCCCCACCACAGTGGCAAAGTAATTTCACTATTTAAAGTGTATTTTTAACGAAATATTTCACTTTATTATTTACACTTCATTAAGGCGTACATAAGTAAACATATTACTAGTATAAAACTAGTAATATCTTGCAAGTCCAATGTTTTAATGCATTTATTTTATGTTTTTATATTAGACACAAATAATTCTTTTAGTTTTAATCCCGCGCGGGCCGAATTGCGCTTCCTAACCCCAGCGTGTTCCTACAGCCCACCATCCTTGTGATGGATAATTTTCTACTTAATTTTTTTATCATCATAACTTCAGATATAATGATCAAAAAACAATATTAGTCCCAGAGTTACTGTTTGTACGGGACGACAAGCAGTAGTCAGAGTCTTGACTTTTGCTGGATAGGAGGATTCGACGTTCACCATATCTTTATCTATTTCTTGACTCAGAAGTCTTGAAATTTTACCAATGAATACTTCTTGCTAGATGTGAGATAATTGATTTATTAATTAAAATAGTGCTTATAAAGTTGACTATTGTTTAAACAACCGATCGCTTGAACTTGAACTGTAACGAACTGTCGAATTGAACTGATTTTTGCAGCGCTGTAACCTCTCTTATATGTCGCTATATGATAGCTTTGTGCGGCCGCTGGTTGTCACGCAACCCACGTCTGCCAGATCGTCGCGTTGATTAATGCGGTTGTTCGGAAGACTGTCTGTAATCTTTGTAAAATATATGCCAAAATCTTCAGTAGTTTTCGATTTAAGTCCATTCATACAGAAGAAAGAAAAACGTTTTTTACGAAAGATTCGTTTTAGTAATTAAATATGCAAACTGAAAAAAAACTATTTAAATGCAGAAATTCGGAAATCAGAGACACGACACTTTAATTTTATTTATTTGTATTGATTTAAATATGTAATTACTGGTCAATCGTTATTAAAGAGCACGTATTATTTAAGAGCATGTTTCACGTCCGATGTGAACTGTCTGTCACAATCGATTTATCTAGAAAGCTTTTGACAAATAAAATACTCGAATTTTGTTTAATTTCTTGTATCTTGTGATAAAGAGTACAGTGAAAATGTCTTCTAGAAACACAAGAGAAAACTACGTTGTACAATCATTAAAATATCGAAGTTCTGGAGGGTAGGATAGCCGCAGTTGGAATTATGTCAGACTATATGGGGGAAGAAGGACTGCCTGTTTTATGAAAGTCCCCTAATGAAGGGTTAATATAAGAAAATAGAAGAAAAAATAATAGAAAATTTAGAAAGTCTACTGTAAATGTTAAAACGCTACTTGGTTATGAGTATAGTTACGCACATTTGTAGTGGATGGTAATACAATACCCTCAATCGATGAGCCTGGAAGCCTGTTAAGGGATTAGAACTTATAGAGGCTTAGGATTTAGGTCAACGGGGTGGTTTTCCCCCCTTCGAACTATACGAAATCATTTAGGACACAATCGTTTATTAATGTATGTGAGAATCAAGGAATGCTCCAAGTTATTCTTTGAAGTAACATTTATACAATTATTTATAAACTATTCGGTTTTGTTTGGGAAAAAACTACTGATTTTAACAGTTTTTTGCATCATAAATATATACGGTTATTTTGTTGTTAACGGGATTGTCAACGGTTTAGCCAATTACTCTGGGCAATTAGTCAAGTGCAGAACTGCATAGCTCAATCTAACATTATAAAAAATGCTTGTAATAAACAATCTCTATAATGTAATTATCCATAAAATCGTATGTAATCAAAACTTTTTTGTAGGTTTTATTGTCGTTTACCAATTTTTCTAACAATATTTTAATGTAGCTGTAATTGTTTAGTTTGTTAGACACAAAAACATATCTACGGTACGATATTGCAATAGAAAACGGCCATAAGAGACAATCTGTAATAATTTTCTGTATATAAAGAAATTTATATATAGTTTAGCTTTTACCTACGTCATCGCTCGCGTGAAAATATCGAGAGAAATTAAAACAATAAATCGCCGTCTAGAATGATTAAGGGAAATTAAATACTAAGTTTTATTTTAATGACTTTTATAATACAAATAAATGATAATGAAAACAAAAATATTTGCCTCTAAATTAGAGATTAATGGGGCTGATTCTGGTAGACCAGTCCCATTAATCCCTAAGAGAGAGAGGTAGAAAAAATCTCCTTAATCCGTTGTCACATTACCTTGCTTTATTATTCAGTTTGTGAATTTTTTCAGTTTTAGTTAAGAAATTTTGCGATGGAATAAAACGTAGATGTCCCGGAATATTTCCAAACAATAAACAAATACGGGGAAAGTGGCTAAAACTTGCAGTGAGCTCGTAGTTTATTAACAGATTCAAGAATATATTTTAGTGAAGATGATTTTGATCTAAGTATTTATTTGCAGTTTAAGTACCTATTGGATAAACTGTGTTTTCACTACAAAATCATTAAAATATCGAAGTTTTGCGCTAAAACAGTTGACTATAAACGAACAAACTAATATGACTCACACGCAATCTATTTCTAAATCTAAATGAATTTTGCAGATATTATTTTAACAATACTTATAAATTTTGCAGTCATTATTTTAACAATACTTATAAATTTTGCAGTCATTATTTTAACAATACTTATAAATTTTGCAGTCATTATTTTATTATAAATTTTGCAGTCATTATTTTAACAATACTTATAAATTTTGCAGTCATTATTTTAACAATACTTATAAATTTTGCAGTCATTATTTTATTATAAATTTTGCAGTCATTATTTTAACAATACTTATAAATTTTGCAGTCATTATTTTATTATAAATTTTGCAGTCATTATTTTAACAATACTTATAAATTTTGCAGTCATTATTTTATTTAATGCATGAGCTGAGTTTAAGTTGTTTATACTTCGCAAATCTGTTATCAAAACCAGTATAAATTACCTTACAATACGTTTGTAGCAGCAAACGGATACTGACTACAAAACTGAAATAATACTATTTCAGCTTATAATACATATCTTGCACACTGAAGTTTTAACATTCCGAATTCTGATGAACAGAAGTCACTGACTTGAAAATCTATCAAGTGTCAATTTTGGCAAAATACTACCATTTGTTTTTGCTAAAACCTGATTCCGTTGCGAGTTGTACTTGTCTTTTAAGGTTTAATTGAGGACAACTGTATCACCTGACAAAAATTGTTGAAAACGAAAAATTAATCAAATAGCCTGTTTTGTATACGAAAATGTGAAAAGCAATGGCGTTTTGTGAGGTGTGACGTAATGCTTTCTGATTGGTGTTCACTGTCACGTGACTGAATTCGTAATTTTGTCGAATTTACTTTTTAAAAATAAAAAAAATCTTTACTTTTTATAATAAATAATTTTGTTTTTTGATATCTCCATAACGTGATTAATCATTAGAAATTACAACCCATCCGATTTATTCTTAGTGGAAACTAGCCTATTATCTCTGTGCTAAATAGAGTATCACGTCGATCTGTTGTTCCGTTGCGACGTGCAGGACAAACAATTGTACGATCATATTTATTATATTAATTAGGATTGTCATGTCGTTCATAATATTTTATACTTTATTTTAATATAGATATATAGTTTAAGTTTTCGATTCCCTTCATTTTAATTGTTATAGTTACACAGGTTCTAAATTTGTAGTATGTATCCTAAGTCATCTGGACTCTGTAAATTAGATGATAGTACATGTCTTGTCGCGTTGTATCGATTTGAATCGCGCGACGCCCGGTGTGCGGTGTACTGCACTATGTTTAACCCTGTAGTTAACATTGAAGTATTGTACAATGAGAACGTGATATATACAACAAAATTGATTGCAATTTTAGATTAAAACAAAAAATTGATGAGATACGGTATGCTCTTACTTTATGTAAATACAAAACGGGCATAGATACAATTACACACAGAAACTCTTACATCTACAATCACAATACCTACATGTAAAATTAACCGAAAGAGACAAAGCGATGCATTGTGACTGTAGCGCGAGTGAGTCAAGGTATTACAACAAATTGACAATTTGCACTGAACGTACTGTTAGTACTATAGCTTCTCACGGTGCGGCGCATGCGCATGCTGCTGTCGCTCAAATATGGCGGTAATAAAAGAAAATATTTTTTGAAACATTTCCCTGGGTCCTGTTTTTGTTTTGTGAATAGTAAAAACACTAGAAGGCATTTTTGGATCGATTTGACTGAAAATATTGGCAATTTTAATTTCAAGACCCTCGCGTCTACGCGAACTGCCGGTCTGCGTACGACTGAATTGAAGAAAACACAACCAGGTCCATTGGATCTGGTTTACGCGGATCGCGCACCTTTAAAGTATACCGTATCTTCCCTTTTGTTTTAATCTAAGATTGCAATCCTTTTATTTAGTACTCAGGAATCCATAGAAGTTCGCTTATTATAACAATTTGACAACACCTGCGTATATATACACACATATGTAAATATAAATAAGTTAAAATACGCTGTCACGACCTTCACTTTTACATAAAAACTAGCTGACCCGTGCGAAGTCTTCGCACTATATCGCCATCTAGCGTGTTCCAAGTATACAATTTGGCTAAGATATTTGATGTGTCGCCCACAGATGGCGCTCATGCCAATTGTTATAAAAATTAATTTTTTTATTAACAAAAAGATTTTTTTCGAATTTTTTTTATATTTTTCGCCCAAAGTAGAAAACATAAGCTTTAAGTGGGTATTTTTTTTATTTTTTTTGGTGCAGTAGTTAAAGAGATCGAGCCGCTCGACCAAAAACACCTTTTAGAAATAATATATTTAGATACGCTGTCACGACCTTCACTTTTACATAAAAATATGATGATGGAAAGACAAACGTCTTCTCTCAAAAAAAAAATCTGTTTGCTTGTTTGTTTGCTACTCGAAAAATGTCATTTGACATGCGTGATTTACTATGCCACGGTTCAATCCGCGTCTAAATTTTATAGTGAATTGTTATGTATTGTTTACAAAATTGTACTGCTTTTCTTATCAGACAGTTTTATAATTTATGGCATGATTTCACTAGTGGTTTGGTAATTAGGAATGTGCGTAGAGAATTTTTTAAAATGTTTGTCGCAGTATGTTCGGGGAAAGCGAAGTGTCATTACCGATTTATTTGTGTCGTGTAAAACGCGTTGTCGACAAAATTCGCTGGATTTTTTTTATATATTATTAAAACTGTAAATATCTGACTTATTTTAAAATTTAATAATTATTTTTTATTTAGATTTGGTAAAAATCGCTATCAAAAATGATACAATTAACATTACAGGTTACAAAAGTGGTAATTTCATCACATTTCAATATTTACATAATTATAAGATCTAGAATAATCGTTAACTAAGACGCTTCCTAAGTCCTTTACGTAAATTTCTAAAACCTTATTTTTTCATAATTTTAGTGTGGGTAATTTCGGAAACAAGGGGCCATAGTTTTTTTTGCATATTTTTCAGTATATCTCCTAGTCTTTTTCATTGTATATCTTAAGTTATACTATCTAAAATTATTTTAAAAAAATATCTTTGAGGCCCTTTTCAAATGATATCACAAAGTATTTGGAATTAAAAAAAATCATTTTCGAGTTCTTGATTTGCCCGCCATAAAATTTTCGTACAAATATTTTTTGAGGGTTATCTACTGAGATATGCGCGGGTTAATATATTTTATTACTATGCCAAATTAAAAGTTTCTACGTCGAACGGTTTCTGAGGAAAACGGTTGTGACAGACTTAGGGGTCTATTTTACCTTTTGAGATACAGAACCCTAGAATATTGCATTTTTACCCATATTCATTATAGAAACAAATCAACTTTTCTATAATTATTTCACTTAAAATTGTAAAAATCTCGATACGTTTATTCACCTCCAATGCTTCGCCACGCTGATCGATCCTGTGCATCACATATCGCTTCACTTTAAGTCTTGCCAGTTCCCTTCAATTTCCCCACACAATCCATCACTAGGTCTGTTTCAGATGGTTCCTCGTTTCTCGAGCGTTTCATCCAAAGCTTATTTAAGTTTATGAACGAGCCTAATACGTTCTATTCTCCAAACAGGCTATTATTGAGACCCATGAAGATTTCAATCCAAAGTCTGTTTAAGGATATGATACAAAGTTGAGAGTCATAAAATTAGTGAGTTTGAAGATTGAGTCAACAAAGTGGTGAGTCTAATGGAATGCCTTATCAAAAATTTCAAATGAAATTACGAAAAATATATCGAAAGGAAATCAAAATTTTGGTAATGCTTCACATTTAATATTAAATTTGATCAAACTTATTGCTTTGAAATCAAAGTTCACCAAGGAACAAAATAATAAGTGAAAATTATTTAATCCTCAGGAGAATGGTTTTAAAATCCTTCCAATCTAGAAGAACATGGATGTCTGGCATCATATATCTGGGTATATATTAATCCAAATTTCAACATTTTTTTCCATCGACGTACCATATAGGTTAGAAAAAAAATCTATATATAGAATAACTGAAAATTATAGATATTCAAAATGTTACAGGAAAAATTCTCAAACAATTTTTAAAACTATCATAACTCTGAATGACCCATTTGATGTGATTAACCCAGAGCTTCGCCTGAGGTTTGATGGGCATAGGGTCCTCAAAGAGACTTTTTATTGCAACCCTTGAGGATTCCAATCCGAAGCCTGTCTGATAATATTGACGGATGTTCTACGATTTATTTTCCAAAGAGGCTTTGCATTGGAGCTTTGAGGGTACAATCCAAAGAATTTTCATCCCGAAAAACACCGAGTTCCTTAAGAATATAGGTCACGTTATTGAGATGATCACAGGATATTTTTTGTTCCGGAATATGATATTTTTTCCTAATTAAAACGTCACCCCTTCACTGATCAGACCCTTAAGAGTGTGAATACAAGTATGTTATGTACATGTATATAGTGAACGCTGTCATTTTAATCTTGCAAATAATAGACTTTTTCGGTCTCAGTATTGTATTTTTGGGATGACTACAAAACGTTAATTTTTGTTTGAAAAAATCGCCGGCAGAACCAAAATTGCGTCTTTTAATCGTGTCTTAAAAAAGTCAAAATAAAAAAAAGTTGAAAACAGCAGGGAGCAGAGAGAAAAGGCAAGAAGATAAATAAAAAGGTGGGGACGAAAACAGTCGCCTAGGGCGGAAAAAACTAGTCAACGTGTGAAATTTTTTTTTTTTTTTTTTTAATAAAACTATGTGATAAATAGTTGTGAAAATTAATAGGTTACTAATTTTATATTTAACCAGTTGCTAGAAAAAACAATATCAAAAATCGGTCGAGAATTGCGAGTTTTAGCGTGTCCTCATACGTACATACGTACAGGCCAATGGAAGGAAACGTATGTAATTTTTTAAAGGCGAGTTTATATCATTATAACTATTAAAAAAAGTTTAAAAATAGAACTTTTTGGAAGGTTTTTTGATGATCTTTCCAAAAAGCTGAGAATCATGAAATTGATGAGTTTGAGGATTGAGTCACCTAAATGGTGAGTCTAATGGAATACTTAATCAAAGATTTCATATTAATTCGGATCGAACATGTTTTTACATAGAGATCATTGATGGGCTGGAATATGATATAAGCTACTTAGGTTTTTTTTATTACGGAAGGAAGGAATTAATTATTGAAATAGGCTTTTTATTACGGAAAATCTCATTACATAGGAGCTATGGAATCCAGCTAAACTAGAAAACCCTTACATTTTCACCACGTCCGTTTGTCTGTCCGTCTGCATGTCACATCAGTTTTATTCGCAGAATATTAGTGGTATAAAGTTGAAATGGCATTGTTATATATATTTATAACGCTTATAAAGTTATGAAATTAAACTTTATTATATACATACGAGTATTTATAACCCTTACAAAGTTATGAAATTAAACCTTAAAAAGGTATTTTTAAGGGGAGGTACCCCTACATATAAAATGGGAGTGATATTTTTTCGCACACCCTGTTTCAAAAATATTGAGGGTATGTCATGTACACTTTTTTTATACAGATATCGGTTTATCAAATATTAACCTTTAAAGTGGTCGTTTTTATTAGAGTTACGTGTCTCCATCCCTAACAGCTAAATCGCTATTGTTTATTATCCTATATTTATATATATATATATATATATACATATATATATATATATATAACGAAATTAAAAGTAAAATTCTCACAACTAATTAGATTCAACTAGTTCACGAGTAATAGTTGACCAATATATGACATGTAGTTGGGTCTGTAAAAAGTTTATAGAAACTCCATACAAGTTACTTAAATCAACTGAAAGAATAAGTTTATATTTTAAAAATGTATTGGATTGGCTAATAAGTTTTTAACCCCGAGTTGTTGTCAAGAATTTTTATTAAAAAACTTATATGTTACACTAAATTTAATCTAAGTATACACCATTATTATCTACTGCTTGTCGCCATCTAGTTGGCAGTGACAATATGTCTTTCTTGTAAAATTCCGGTGACTTTGATTCAAAAAAGTGTGCAAGGTGGTTTAGGAGATCTTCGTAAACGTCGACTTTTTTCACGTGAATGGTTAGCTAGAGCTCTGAATAAATGGTAATCAGAGGGCGCGATGAGTGGGTAGAACCCAGCCGAGCTCCTCTAATTTATCACGAGTACGTTTTGCAACATGTGGTCTAGCCTTATCATGCGGAAAATAAACTCGATCCTGTTGACTACTCATTTTATTTGCTAAGCAGCCCCATTATTCACAGAAAATATCTGCATTAATGTAGATCCCTCTGGAAGTAACTCCCAATGAATAATGCCCCTAACATTCCAACAGCAGCTGAGCATCACTCATTTCAGGTTTTGATACTGAAACTCCTGTTGTTCCTGACGTTTGCGTGTATGGTTAACGTATGTAACCCACTTCTCATCGCCAGTTACTAACTGATTCAGCCAGTCGAAGTTACGTTTCAATGTCAATAACACATTTGCACTGAAGGTAATATGATGACGGCTCGTGGGGTATCCACACACCGTATTTTGAAACTTTTTCCAATTCGAGCAAATGTGTTTCTATAGTGTCATGACTGCATTGTAGTTCATCTGACAATTGACGAGACGTCAATCGAGGATGCTCCGCAATGAGGCGTCGTAATCGTTAAACGTCTAATTCAACAGGATGTCCGGTACGGGCGTCCGGGTTCGTCCTCAAGATTCTAGTCCTCATTCTTGAACTTTCTGAACCAAATCTTTGCCATCGCGTAAGACACCGTGGATTCGCCCATTGCATGGCATATAATTTGTGGCAGTCTACATCATGAACCAGACGAAATTCGTAAAGAAATAGAATCAATATTCTAGGTTGGCTAGTAAGTTTTTAGCCACAACTTCGGGGCTTTTCTACAAAGATTCTCGAAACTTCTAGAATATTTTACTGTAGAGTATAAATAGGTCAAAGTGCAGTCAGTTGAAGATAGTCATGGCCGAAGATTTAAGTGAATTATATAAAAGATAATGGATTTAATCCGTATTTGATATCGATTTAAATCCATTATCTTTTATATAATTCACTTAAAGCTGCACTTTGGCCTATTTATACCCTACAGTAAAATATTTTAAAAGTTTCGAGAATCTTTCTAGAAAAGACCCGAAGTTGTGGCTAAAAACTTACTAGCCAACCTAGAATATTTATGTCTGTGGCAGATATACTAAACAATATATTTATGTGTTTACATGGTGAGATATAACATTATTTATACAATTTGAAAGATATAGTTTGCAATATAAGTACGTTGTGAAATATTAATATTTGTAAATAAATAATATAATGCTATAAACAGTAATACTAGTATCCTTAAATGTTTATGGGTGTCTAGTAGTGCGAGTTCTACTCATACTTGACCGGTTTTTATTGACAATGTTTCCCTCTATCACTAAACTTTGTTTAAGTGGCTTCATGTAGGAAAAACCCGCGCGAAGGAAAAATACGGTGTCTGAGGACAGGGAAATATGAAGTTCCATTAAATCTATCTCTTGCTTTGTCATTGATAGGTATGAGGAAAACGCGAATACTAATAGCTAAATGTAAGTGATAGAAGCGACTTAAGTGCGTGTTGACCTCCGCAATCAGCAGCGTTATTATGTAATAGTATAAATAGGCTATTAGAAAACATATAGTAAATAATACTACGTCACACAACCAGACGTCAATGTACACTTGACCGCAAATGCGTCTCGATTACTTGACGTATCTCTGAGAAAAAAAAACTTGTTCAAACAGTAATGGAATTCGCACACTGAAGGTTCTTTGGTTACTTTTTGTAATACCTAATACTACATAAATGTTAGCTGTTACACATTTTATTAATGCTTTTAGGAGCCCGTCAATATTTTATGATCAAAATGGTGTTTTTTATGTAATATCGAAATTATTATATAGTTTAGTGAATTTATTGTGTTATTTTAAGTTGAGCACCATTCTATTATTCTTGAAACTGCTGAATTATGACACAAACATGTGTGTGTGGAAAACGATGCTTCGGTTGAAACGGACCTGAAACTTCTATGTTTTGAACATAGAAGTTTCACGTCCACCACTTTAGTACGAAGTAAGTTAAAAGCTAGCACTATTGTTTAGAGCACACCTGAAACTAAATACAGCTTGTGTGTGTGGAAAACGATGCTTCGGTTAAAACGGACGTGAAACTTCTATGTTTTGAACATAGTAGTTTCACATCCACCACTTTAGTACGAAGTAAGTTAGAAGCTAGCACTATTGTTTAGAGCACACCTGAAACTAAATACAGCCTGTTTGTGTGGAAACCGATGTTTCGGACGTGAAACTTCTATGTTTTGAATGTAATAATCCTCAATTGACCTATTATATACCCTAGTGAATTTATTGTATTATTTTAAGTTGAGCACCATTCTATTATTTTCGAAACTGCTGAGTTATGACACAAAGATGTGTGTGTGGAAAACGAGGCTTCGGTTGAAACGAACGTGAAACTTCTATCTTTTGAACATAGAAGTTTCACGTCCACCACTTTAGTACGAAATGAGTTAGAAGCCAGCTTCATGGTTCAGAGCCCACGTGAAACTAAATACAGCCTCATGATTGAACGTATCCAAAAAAACGTTTCTTCCATATTGGTAACCTAAGACAATGTGGTCAATTTTCTACCAATTTTCTCTCGGGTATGCTTGGTCACCATATATTGCAGCACAGAAGAGAAGTTTTGTTGATGAAATTTATTTTCCGATCGTTAAATAGAAAGATTTTATGTTACAATTTATTGAAAAAATTCTACGTCTTTTTGCAATACCGCCATCTTGGCTTATATCGAAATTTTCTGCGGTATACAATTGATATGTTTGTGATGGTTGAGAATAATCTTATTGAAGTGTGTAATCGTTATCTTTTGTAATAGTACTGAATATATTTAATTATCCTGTTATCTCTATTGAAATGCGAATGTTTCCGTAATAGTCACGTAACGTCAATAAACAAGGAAATAAATTGTATTTAATTTATTCATACTTGTGTTACTTGTACACTCAATCTAAACGAACTCAGAGAAAACGAAGTACAAATCGACCTTGTAAACTGAAACCCCTATAAACTTAAAACATTTGGTACATATTCAGTATCACCGTATTTGTCATCGAATTCATATCATTTTGCAACCCACAGACAGCGTGTCAGTTTGGAAAATGGGACAAAAATGTTTTTCCGGTTTTACCGATTTTCTCTTGGGTCACAAAAATTCAGAGCTCTAGCTAACTTAAAGTACATATACGTAAACAATGACTTTATATGTATGTAAACGCGAAAGTGGTACGCTTAAAGTACATATACGTAAACAATGACTTTATATTTAGGTAAATGCAAAAGTGGTATGCTTAAAGTACATATACGTAAACAATGACTTTATAAGGGTATACCCTTGTAAAAGCAAGGAACAACGTGGTTCCAGCTAGTGCTTACACATAACCATGAACGTACGTGCTTACACATAACCAGCAACGATTGTAGAATATTACATTCTTCACACAAAATGGTAAATTGACACACAATTCAAATATTCAGCCCTATGTTGTATCATTCACTTTACTTAACGTATACGTTAGCTAACGCACCACAATAACGGTTGCTATAACGTTACCTTTAAAAATTGGCATACTGTATCGCATTAGCGTTATCCTATACTTTATTACTCGTTAAAGTAATGCTATTTTTCGTCGGCTTGAGAGAAAGGAATAGCATTATATCATTTTACGAGTAGAAAGAAAAGGCTATTCCGTCGATTATGACAGTTCGGTACTTTATATTTTATGGATTACAGGAGATTTTTATTTTTATAGGTTATTTTGTTTTGTTGCGCGTCAAATAATGGTTTTGCAAACGTTCAACATCGTTCTTAAATTGTTAATTATAAAATTTGTTATTTCTTTAGATAGTCGAAAGTATGTTACGAAAATATTATTTAATGATGGACCAGAAACATTCTTCAATTCTCGAGGAGGAACTTTATTGGCGTTTCTGCAAATGTAATATAATTTTTCTTAGGTGAAATATATGACGATGTTTGTTGGTATCTAATTTATTACATAACATAATGTTTATAAGGTAACTAAAAATTTGTTGTTTTATTTTTTAGTCCATTCAATTAATTCTACTAGTTAGTTAATTTAACTAAATTATCGAAAGAAATATTTAAATAGTCAGCCGTAACGTCAACTGTTTTAGCTACTTTTACATAAAGTGAAATAAGGCGCCATTTTGAAGTATGTAGTTATTAAAATTAGTGCTAAATAGCACAATAATACCATATACGTCAACTGTTAAAAATCTGGGCCTACTGATCGATCAAAATCTCAGTTGGCGGCCTCAAGTAAATGTTCTTTGAAACGTATTCAAAATTTTCTACCGACTGAAACGAAAATCTACCCGAAAACGAAACGAAATCTATTTGTCAAACACTCCTATTACCATTAATTGATTATGGAGATGTGTGTTATCCTGATCGTAATGAAGAATATTTAAACAAGTTGAAAGGTCTTCAAAATTTATATTTCTGAACACAGGTCACTTCTCAAATGGCTGAAGATCCGTGATCGACGCCAACTTCACATACTTACACTTCTTTTTAATATATTAAAAAAATCCTCATAGCCCAAATTATCTTTATGGCAAATTTAAAGATTTGTCTGCTCACGGCCTTGGGCTACGATCTGAAAGTTCGTTCACCCTACTTATTGCTAAACATACCTCTACCACTTACGAAAACTCCTTCACTGTCCAAGCAGCAAAAATTTGTAATCACCTGGATCCTGACACCAGGAAAATCACGTCTCTAAATATTTTCAAAGATCGAGTGAAAAAGTCCTGCCTCTCCTGAAATCTTTTCCTTTGTGTCCTTGTCATTTCCTGTTTTTCCCATCCCAAATCATGTTAATAGTTTATATTACTTACACTTTCGTATTTTTTAAATTTTTTGAAGTAAAACTTCTTTATACACGCTTGACTTGGGGAGTAAGCTGGTGAATGCGTGACGAGAGCGTTACGAAAAGTGTGTTCGGGCGAAAGTTGAGAGGGAGATATAAGTTAGTGAAGACAGAAAGAGAGAGAGTTACGTTTCGTATATTACTGTAGAGACAAGAGAGAGAGGTGCGAGCACACATTTTCTTTCTCTCTTTCTCTCATAGCCAGTTATGTTTCCTATTTCCAAGACACAGTGCAAGCCTGTATCACACTGTAGGAGTAAGAGAGAGCAGTGCGCGCGCACATTTTCTTTCTCTCTTCCTCTGTGAAATATATATATATATATATATATATATATATATATATATATATATATATATATGTATATATATACGAGTTTGCTAACGTTACGCGAACGGTGATTTTTTTATTATTTTGTAATTTCATTTCGTTCTTGAACAATTTTATAAATTATTATTTTGTTCAATACATTAAATATTCTACGTTTAAAGTGAATAAAATTGTAAATTCATTTTAAAGTTCATATTTTGTGAATTTGACGTTTTACTTCAGTCGTGTGGTCTAAAGCACACTCGTTTTTTTTTGTCTAATTTTCATTGTAAAATCTCTTACGGTCTACCAACTAAATTTCAATACCAATTGTTATGGTTGACTGGAAGAGATTACTCATGTAGCAATAAGTCTGCCACATATACTATGCATAAAAGTTGATAAATAAATAAATAAAATAAAGGTTGTATGATGATACAACATCGTCTGCTTAAAGGCTAATGGTTTTATAATGTTTACGTTATTCATGAAATAACATGTTACAACAGAGGGCAGATCGAATAAAACGGGGTGAAGATTGAACTGAGCAAAAAAGTGTAAAGAAGATATAGTTTTAACTGTGAAAGTTTCTAAGTTTATATTATAGACAAGGGAATACGACTTGGTCTTAAATGGAATAGCATCTCTGTAAAGTGGAAAGCGGGAAAATCGAGTTAGGTTTTAGAAGATGGTAGATATCATAAAATATTAAAGAATTCAGTTTGATCTTGTCACACTAGCTGAAACAATGCAAGTGTGACAAGAAAAACCCAAATGTTGCTCTCCCACTCTTACCTTCTAGATAGTTCGAAATAGATCAGTAATAAATATTCTGAAAACGCTTTTCCGTCACCAGGGACCCGTTTTTACGAGATAAATTTCTCGTATATAAATTTCTATGAACTAAGGTAGACACAAGTAATGTAGATATGCTAAGTTAGATGCAACGGACAGCGACATAATGCGAGGTGTGAATTAATGTTAAATAAAAGCTATATAAAGACAAGACGTTTACCTCGTGTTACAAGAATCCCTTTTAGATCGCTAAAGATGTGTCTATTATATTATATAACCGGGATTAGTAGTTATTTACCCTAATCAGATTTTCACGTGTTCCATTTATGGGACTACAGCGCAGTTCTTGTATATAAACAATATTTACAAACGCAGTCAAATATTTTCCATTGTTGACCCGTAGCTTTAATATTTATTTAATAGTTAATTAAGTTTTATGCGTGGGGCGAGGTGCCAATACGCCGGACAGAAATGACGTCACTTCCTGCCGATGTCGTATTGTGTATTCTGCACGTGTGAAGGTTACCTTCTAAAAGGTTGTGCGTTATGTTTAGTTGTTTGGATTATTATGTTTGGGTGGCACTATGGGTTGCTCTGATTACAGTTATATAATTTCAGTAACGATAACAGGAGTAAGTTTACGATAAAATGCGACAATTAGTAAATTGAAACTGATGGTATACATGTATTCCACACGTGTGAAGGTTACCTTCTAAAAGGTTGTCCTGTATGTTTAGTTTGGATGATTACTATTTGGGTGGCTATAAGATGTATTCTAAACGTGTCAAGGTTACCTTCTAAAAGGTTGTGCTTTATGTTTAGTTTGGATGGTTACTGTTTGGGTGCCTATAAGATGTATTCTAAACGTGTCAAGGTTACCTTCTAAAAGGTTGTGCTTTATGTTTAGTTTGGATGGTTACTGTTTGGGTGCCTATAAGATGTATTCTAAACGTGTCAAGGTTATCTTCTTAAAGGTTGTGCTTTATGTTTAGTTTGGATGGTTACTGTTTGGGTGCCTATAAGATGTATTCTAAACGTGTGAAGGTTATCTTCTAAAAGATTGTGCTTTATGTTTAGTTTGGATGATTACTGTTTGGGTGGCTATAAGATGTATTCTACATGTGTGAACATTACCTTGTAAAAGGTTGTTCTTTATGTTTAGTTTGGATGATTACTGTATGGGTGGTACTTGGATCGCTCTGATTACAGTTACATAATTTCAGTAAAGATAACAGGGGTGAGTTTACGATACAATACGACAATCAATAAACTCAATGACGTTACAGCACGTAACGGTGACGAATTTCAAGAAATTTATTCTCTGGTACAACCTCCGAAATTAATCATTCTGGTATAATATGGTTCTAGATGCTAATATTGCAAAGAAAGTATAACTACGTGATCGCAGCCAGCTATAAAGTACGAAAAAACGGGTCGTGAAAAGGGACACGAGATTTTTTTGTTCTAATAATTGAAGGATAACTTTTGTAAGCAAAATGTTTCTTCTGAGACGCTAAAAATGGAAACCTGGATGGCCAGAGTAAATCAGCAGAAAATAGAATCAGATACAAATTTTCCTATTCTTACCCATTGTTTTCTGTACACAAGTTACAAAGAGAAGAAACTTAAGATTTTGAGTGAGAGGATATGGCTTCACCAAGGCGGTTTATTAGGATGGCATTATCCAAGCGATCAAAAGCTTTCTGATAATGGAAATACCGCAACATCGACTTGAAAGCCGGGATTAACCTGATAGGAGACCAAGTTGATGAAGCAGAGATTCGTAACTTTCGAAGGTGCAATACGAAATACTCATCACAAATCTGACTTCCATAGCTCAAATAGATCTTGCGACGTAACGCAAAATCGAATAATTGGAGAGGATCGAAATCGGCCGAGAGTTATTCACGCCAGAATTGGTGCCATACTTAGGTACAGGTAAAACTTGTACCTAAGTGTGGCACCAATTCTCTACCCTGACGATGGAAAATAACCCGAGTTATGTTCTATCGTCAGGGTAGAGCTGGTCGATAAAGACGTATTAAATATATGTTTAAAGGTTTAATGTAAATATCAGTGAATGGTTTGAGTATGTATACCATCAGCTCCTATCGATCTCTCCAGCTTGGAGAAAGCATGTGATGATATTTCGCTATTACTAATCTGCGTAATATCAACACGTTGCTGAATGGAAGTATTAATAGTTTATTTAATCGTCTTTCAGACCGGTTTCTAACCGACCTAGCTTGGTTCTAAATGGGCCAGTTAAATAATCAGCTGGTGACATCCACATATCTTCAATTTCATTTTGACATACAGGTCTGCAGAGGTTGCAGGTTTACTTCGAGTTCTCGTAACTGTTGCTTCGTGCAGTGAAAAATGTACCAAAAATTAATTCAACAGTTTGACATTTGTTTGCCATTGAAGTATATCATAGAGTAGAATCTTGAGAATTGGTTTTATGAAATAACGTTTCATAGCTCTTAAACCTGCACTACACTACTCGCGAAGTTGATCGAAGTTGTATGGAGTTTGTATCAACTTTTTACAGATTTTATAGATTAATTGCAAATCATAAGTTGATCGAATATTACTCGTAATCTAGTAGAGCCTATTTATCTGTGATAATTTTCCTTTTAATTCCGTTATATATACTAATGTGACCTGACAAAATTATGAGTGTACCTAGTTTCACTACGGAACTCTAAAAAGACCTGCGCATCGTTTAATTTCGTTATATATACTATTGTGACATGACAAAATTATGAGTGTCCCTAGTTTGACTTCGAAACTCTTAAAAGACCTGAGCATCGTTTAATTTCGTTATATATACTATTGTGACATGACAAAATTATGAGTGTCCCTAGTTTGATTACGGAACTCTAAAAAGACCTATGCATCGTTTAATTTTGTTATATATATTATTGTGACCTGACAAAATTATGAGTGTCCCTAGTTTGACCACGAAACTCTAAAAAGACCTGTGCATCGTTTAATTTCGTTATATATACTATTGTGACATGACAAAATTATGAGTGTCCCTAGTTTGACTACGGAACTCTAAAAAGACCTGTGCATCGTTTAATTTCGTTATATATGCTATTGTGACCTGACAAAATTATGATGTCCCTAGTTTGACTACGGAACTCTAATAATACCTGTGCATCGTTTAAAAAAGGAACATTCATTGTCTCGTTACATGAGACTCAGGACCTTTGAGGGAGTCGGGACACCTGGTAACACTGTACGTAACTCACTGTCCTCGAATTTCAAGTTACAGTTACAATTCGGACGCATTTCTTTTAGAGTATAAAGTTTTAGCTGACGACGATGATCAGATCCGTCAGTTTAACTTGCCGTAAATATGTGACTAGAGCGTTGTGCAATTCGAGTGTTTACTCGTAGCCGTATTGACTTTAACTTGAGGACTGGCCTCGCAAGTTGGCGCTCAGATTGGGCTCTCAGTATTTGTGCTTGTTTTTTTTTCCTGCCAGCCATTTGGGTGTTTTATTGAAAATATTTGCTTTGACGTATCAACCAACACTAGTGCGATGTGACGCAAGTTGTCTCGAATATCGATAGCTGTTTGACAAGTCAGTGCATTTTTAATGAATCCTTGGTCATAAAATAAATTTCGTATTTAATGGCTTCCGAATTTATTTTATTTATGTCTTTGTTTTTGGTTTGAAGTTTTTAAAAATGTATTTTTTGAATTATGAGATGTTTGAGGACTAATTTTTATAAAAAAAATATAAACACCGTATTTACACTTTTTGTATAATATAAATAGTATTTAATAGTATGTTTTAATGATCACCATTCTTTTATCGTTTTTTAACACATTGCGGGCGGATGGCGAGTTATCTCGCATTTCAAAGTTATTAGTCAAAGATGGTTATGTGCAGCGGCTAGTGTTATAACGTACATATAACAATTATGTTTGAAGTAATAACATTTATAATTATAAGTAATTTTAAAGTTTTTGGCGAATAAAAACGAAGCTATAAAAAACTAAAATGTGACTGTCGAAAAAAAACTGAAAAGTCGACAAACAAGTTGGTTAATTGTAATTTCACTGAAAGATAATCGTCATTGAATTGTGAAACCATACGGCGGCGTTCAGTTTTGAAACATATTCTACTGGAAAAAATATTAACTCTTAAAACGGAATGCCGCTTACGTCTTCACTTATATTTCAGTGAAATTACGATTAACGAACTTGTTTGTCGACTTTTCATTTTTTTCGACATAGTCGTGTTTTAGTTTTTTATTGCTTGTTTTTATTTCGCCCCTTTTTGGTAGCTTGTTTTCATACATATAGTTCGAAACCGGGTGCACATACAATTTTGTATTTTTATTATTGGTGCCAAACTTGGCTATTTTTTCATGTTTATGAAAAAATGGTTGAAGAACCTTGATAATTATTTATAAAGGCCTATCAACATCCTTTTCAAAAAGATGGGTGATTTTTTCAATTTTGTTTTTTTTTATAGCAAGTCCGCCAAGATGTTTTTTGTCTCTAAAAATCTAGCCTATGATGCTCTTGTATTAAATACAAACCGATTGATACCTCATTTGCTAAAGTCAGTACAGCAGGTTTTGGGCTACGATAGAACATACATACATACAAACATACATAGACTGTTAAATTTATTACCCTTTCTTTGCTGCGTCGCAGTTGGGTGAAAAAAATAGCTGGCCACTGTGCATAGTTCCTAAATCCTTCTAGTCTGCTATGTGTTAAAACTCGACTACTCGACATGGATTTCCTATCCATGAACTTTAGAAGTAGGAATCAGTAGACAACGCCCGCTACTTGGTTTATGAGTATACATTTTATATAGTGATAAAATTTAATTTTTTCTGTAAAAAGACTATATAGATATCGCTAGTGTCAAACCACGTAATTAAATACATCATATAAAGTAAACAAAAATAAGTATCCATTAACTTTTATCATTTAATTAATTTCACTTTTATTTTTGAAGTGAAACTTTCTTTTGATCCACCTGCGCACTTTTTCTGAGCAGTGAACGAAAATCAGCCGTAACGCTCGGGTTGGTGACAATTTGTAGTTATATAATCTACAAAGATATTTTTTTTTAAATATGTGCCTGTGAAAAAAAAAACAGTTTATTAGTGTAAATAGTTTAATATGAATATTGTGTACCATGAAATGTTTATAAACGTCTAAACGTGTACGTAATTTTCGTAGTACGAGTTCAACTCGTGCTTGGCGGGTTTTTTTAGTTTTTAAATGGTTGCATTTTTTCCTTATGTGGAAATTCAAATAACGGTTTTCATTTTCCTTTCCGCAGTTTTGTCGTATTTAACTTTACACTGTATATAAAACGCAACCTCTCTGTCTATTCCCTTATAACTAGAGTTATACTAGATAGACTGAGCATTATTTTTATTGTCTTGATATGATGTCTCTATTTTTACTGCGAACTAAGGAATTGACGAATAAATTGCAACAAACAACGCGCGCATGAGGAGCGTGATCCCCAAAAAAGGCGTTTTTTCACCAGTTTGGAGATCCAAAAACGTTCTAGTGATTTTTGGTCCATAGATATTCAATTGAAGTTGATAATTTTTGAAATATGACCGCCCCCCCCTCCCACTTGAGAATAACTTATTTATCTTACGATAAGCTCAGGGTTACAAAATTGACACGCGATCTGGATCGATATTTTTTCAAAAATTCAAGTAGTTTCGTAATTTGGCATTATTTATTATTGTAAAATATGTCCCAAGTGTATTTAAAGAAAAATTAATTAACAGTTTTATTTCTATTTTCGGATGAGAGATAAACTGATGATTGGTTTAATGGCAATTTTGGATGGTCGAATTGGTCAATATTTTGTAAACTGATATAAAGCGTTGGGTTCAGGTTTGACAGTAATAAAAATGTCACTCAGAGAAATTAAAAGATTTATTCAATTCATCAATCAGACAAATGAGACATCTTTCATTCTTAGCGTTTCGTCACTCAAATGAAAAAAAAAACAGTGAGCCGTTACGGGACGCCTGGCAGATGTGAAACATCGTGTTCGTACAAGTAATATGCATAAAAGACAAGATTATTACAGGAACTAAATATAGCAATGAAAAATAAAGTATTAGGAATTTCTTACAGAAAATGGTGACTTTATTGAATAAACATTTATTTACAATTAATACAAAAATACAAAAATAATAAAGCACAGGTTATGTGTACCGTAGTAAACAACAGCGTCGAACTGAGTGAAGAGGGGGTCGCGTAGTCCGTTGCGCATGGCGACACGTCGCCATACCGTACACTCTATTACGTATAGACTATATATATACTTAGTATAGCGTGGCGACCCGTCGGCACGGCAAGCGTCGCCACGCAAACGATCCGGTTTATATCTACGCCTATAGATGTTTCACGTCAAAAACGATCGAAACGAACGAAATCCTTGGTTGTCCACCAGTAGAATCGCCTGACGTATATTCTGCGTGCTATGGGACTGTTTTAGGAACCAGAATGTAACGCATATATCGTGTATCAAATGCAAGAACATGGCTACTATAGATAAAATTTTTAGCATATAATGTACTTTCAAATTCTGCTAAAAAGGACAATTTTATTAGAAGTGTTTTTTTTATTTTTCAATACAGAAACGTAATGTAACGTGTAATTTACTACTGTTTAATATTGGTGATATAGAGTAAACAAAATATGTTTGAGAAATGTTTGGTGTAATATAATTTTATGGAGTTTTAAGTTCGTTTTTCATACGTTCCCATACGACGTACTAGTGAAGCGAAACTAAATCCATTACAGACCAGTGTGTTGGAAAAGAAAAGACTCGGCATACATGGCCATGGCTGGCTAGATTTCCTATTTACATTTTGCCAGGAATTTATATTAAAAAAAAACTAGTATGTTATTAATTATACTTAATTGCAGCAAGTATTTTAATCGAGATCTCGTATCTGGAAGTACCTACGAACAAAATTGTATGCGCATAAATTTACGTTATGTTGCTGCGTGTGTCTCGGATTCTGTAGCCGAACGTTTTATTGCTTCTAATAAAACTGATCGATTTAAATGAAACTACGTGATGTAGTATTATTTCTACTTTCTTTAAGTTCTTTACCACGACCTAGGTTTCGTTGTATTACAACATCTTCAGGTGGGAATACCTGACCTGAAGATGTTGTAATACAATGAAACCTAGGTCGTCGTAAAGAATTTAAATAAAGTAGAAATAATACTACATCACGTAGTTTCATTTAATTGTGAATAATGAATTTCTACAAAATTAACGCCAAATATATTCAATATTTGGAAACTGATCGAAAGCAAAATTGTGTAATTTTCAAAGATAAACTAGAGGTTTCGGTGTGAACGCAGATTTTGTGTCTATTGTCTTTTCATTTGGGCTTTTGTGATAAAGTCTAACGACATCGATCATTAAATGCATATTAGGCTTGAATGTGACGCAAGTTAATGCGATTATAAATTGATGTTAATGTTATTAAGCTATTAGACGTCATTCTCTTAGCTTTTAGGTTATGGAAATTGTGTAATTGAGCTCGTTAGGGAGACATTTTGTTGTGTCTGATTGGGAAGTCATTATCGTGTCTCTAGGACTTTGTATTTTTTTTTAAATTGAAGATGTAATTAAAGGCATCGAGTAGATTCAGTCGCCATTTCGATTAGGGCAGTGGTTTTAACGACAGCGACTGAAGACACCAAATGGTGAAGGCTTTGTGTTAATTTATTTTTGTTTTGTTCGCGAATTACCATTTTTTTCGCATCACCGTATGTAAAAAGACAATGTTAGATATATAATTTTTTTGCCCGGTAGGGTCAAAATCGAGTAGGCGCTATTTCATTCACATAGTTTTGATAGAGATAACTTTCAAAACGTTTGAAACCGTGAGAAAAAATTACAATTTTACTGGGACTACAATGTTTTATTTCGCGCCGCCATTTTGAATTCCTGAATTTTTATCCTTTTCACGGGGAATAAGTACAAGCTTCTAGTTTGCGCCGTCATTTTGAATTTTCAAATTTTGACTCGATACCAATTTTTAGCCGAATCAGAGCACAATATCCAAAATTGTTCCGCCATATAGGCGCCGCCATTTTGAATTTCTGAATTTTGACACCAAATTCTTCGGTTACGACCTTCAATAAATCCAGATACCAATTTTTAATCGAATGGGATCACAATAGCCAAAATCCTTCCTCCATATTGGAGCCGTCATTTTGAACTTCTAAATATTCACTCCAAAATCGTTATAGCTTTAAAATTCCCTGATACCGAATCTCAGTGGAATCGAACTACAAATGACAATACTTGTCCGCCATATTGGCCCCGCCATCTTGATTTTTTTTTATAAAACGGTATCAAACTGCATGTGGTTGCGAAATTTCTGCTAGATCGGTTTATAACAAATGGGTTCGAATTTAAGCAAAAAATTTTGAACCGGGAAGACTTACGAAGGAAGATGAATAAAATTTTGGAAAAATATAGTTTGTTGAGTTTGGTCGTATATACAAAAAATTTCTTCGTGACGAGTCAATTCGTTAGTTGTTTATTTGACAGTTTATTCGCTGAATAACTATTTCGCAGTTATAACTTTTTTTCTCCTACAAACAATGTGAAATAGTTATTATGTGAATATTTTGTCTTGTTATATCCAAAATATCTATAAATTTGGTTTGATCTTAATTTCAAATTTCACGTGAGCCATTTCCGCATGTTGTATATTGTGATTATTAGTATGATAAACATGAGCCAATTTTCTGCCTATCTCGGTCGAAAGCCGTGACACGATCTCTATTACATTACGTAGGCCGTTAAATTAGTTGATAGGTTGCACAAATGAACTGACCGTGTAGTTTGCAGTTGGAAAGTGAGAGTGGGAGTCGCGTGATGATGGCGCGACCGGTGGAGCGATCTGGACTACCGTTAGTTTTAAACGTGCATCTTTCGGTAGTGACTCATTCGCTCTGGGTTACGCCGAGCCGAATTTAGTATCTGTATAGTTGATTTGATGGTACCATTATATCGAGTACCGTCGTTTTCAGCGGCCGTGTAGCGTAGGCTGCTAGCAAATAGATAAGAAAATTTAATAAACGCTATTAGATAGGGATCGATATGTTATTTGGTATATTTGTTCCAATTCTGAGGACATTTTAATTGGGTATTTGACTAATTTTTGTTATTTTATTAATCATAATTTCAAGGTACAAACTGATGAAGAGTGAAATTTTTTTTAATAATCTTACAAATTGACCGAGGTATAAAAGTTTAAATTTAAGCCTTATATAAGGACGGCAATACTGTGTTGTGAGGTCATTTTTAATATTGCACATTATATTCTACAAGAGGAAAAGAGACAGGGATATATCCAACTCTATCCGTATCTTCAAATTTAGAAGCCTACAACTGGCTTATTTTTCAATAAATTTTTGAATTTTTTTCAAGGTTGGTTTTTAACTAACTTATATTTCACAATATTGTATGAAAAATATCAAAATTTAGATTGAGTCAACTACCGTATTAGCTTATTTATCAATCTATGGGATTGGGAAATTTAAGTTTATAATTATGGCCTTTTTGCTTTGATTCTGTTAAAAGCGTTAATATTTTTAGAAAAGTGACTGCTTCCCTTCGTAGATTATCTACAAAATAGCTGAAACAATTTGAGTAATTTGGAATTTACGAGTAAAATTCCATATTAATACATTCAGTGCGGCAGATGATTTTGTGCATGTTACGCCAAACGTCATTAGTATAAAAAGCCATAGAGTGGATTGAATGTTTTTTATTTTACGACTATTTTTTATATAATAAATTATTCTTCGAGGCGGACTCGATATATCGATAACGTGTCGATATAACTCACACAAAATGAAGTCCTTACGTTAACAACGAGTCGATATCGACACTGAAAGTTTAAAGAAAACTGGGAAAATATATCTGCTGAACGATGGTTACGCAAGATAGTTTATAATTTTGTGAAGTTGTTAGTTGTCAGGATTCAAGCGTCCATTTTTCGGTTATGAAATTTATATTTTGTATAGCCAATTACTATATTCTGACATCTTGGTTTTTTGCTTCATTAGTTCTCAGCATTACACTTTTATTTACACTTTTATTATCGATTTCAATTCCATTATGTTAAATAATTTTTCAAGTGCGTCGTATATTAAATTGATTTTTTAAAAAGGAAAGCTTTGTTTATTTTATTTTAGGATTTAGCACAAATACAGCTTATCCAATTGACGTGAAGCTTCTACTGTTTCACTATGGATTTACAATTACACTTTCGTTAATTTTGATTTTTCATCGCGTGTTTCGGTTTCAATTTCATTATGTTTCTCAAAGTGCGTCGTATATTCAATTGATTTTATAAAAAAGAAAGCTTTATTTGTTTTTTTAGGATTTGGGACAAATACATCTTATTCAATTGACGTGAAGCTTCTATTGTTACACTATATTTATATTTATAATTACACTTTCGTTCACATTTGATTGTTCATCGTGTATTTCGATTTAAATTCCATTACGTAAAATTATTTTCTAAGTGCGTCTTATATTAAACTGATTTTATAAAAAGGAAAGCTTTGTTTGTCTTTTTAGGATTTGGAACAAATATAGCTTATCCAATTGACGTGAAGCTTCTACTGTTACACTTTATGTTTATATTTATAATTACACTTTCGTTCACATTTGATTGTTCATCGTATATTTCGGTTTCAATTCCATTATGTATTTTCTAAGTGCGTCGTATATTAAACTGATTGTATAAAAAGGAAAGCTTTGTTTGTTTTTTTAGGATTTGGGACAAATACAGCTTATCCAATTGACGTGAAGCTTCTCTGTTACACTTTATGTTTATATTTATTATAATTACACTTTCGTTCACATTTGATTTTTCGTCGTGTATTTCGGTTTCAATTCCATTACGTAAAATTATTTTCTAAGTGCGTCTTATATTAAACTGATTTTATAAAAAGGAAAGCTTTGTTTGTTCTTTTAGGATTTGGAACAAATATAGTTTATCCAATTGACGTGAAGCTTCTACTATTGCACTATATTTATATTTATAATTACACTTTCTTTCGCATTCCATTTTTCGTCGTATATTCTCGGTTTTAAGTCCATTATGTTAAATAGTTCTCCAAGTACGCCGTATATTTAACTGATTTTAGAAAAAGGAAAGCTTTTTGGTTTTTTAGGATTTGGCATAAATACACCTTGTTCAATTGACGCGAAGCTTTTACCATTTGTAGTTTATAATGTGCAAATGGACATAGGATGTGTAATATTGTTTTAAAACGTGTGAGTAATGAGTATTAACAATTTAAGTAAAAGGAATTGAAGTATGTCCTGTGCATTTTTGAGCTTAATAAATTAAACCATAAGACGATTATTGGACGCCCAAACATGTTGTAGAAACACTGACGGATTGACGAAACATTGATTGACCAATTGTAAAGATTGTTGGATTGTTGAAGGATTTTTTTAGAATCACACTTATCAATCTTTGGTTAATTCGTCTGAATGTATGATTGCCGGATTGTTGAAGGATTGTATGATTGCCGGTTGATCGTCTAATTGTAATGATTGCCGGACTGTTGAAGGATTTTTACAATTACACGATCAATCTTTCGCCAATCCGTCAATGTTTCTTCAATATGATTGAGCGTCTAGTGGACGCCTTACAGATAAGTTTGTTTTTTTTTATTATGTTTTTTTTTGTTTGGGAAATATTTTATTAATCTGTTTTAAGCTATTATTATTAGCATGTGCTTATATTCGCTTAGCGTGTTTTAAATTACTTATATATTAATATTACACCTTTCGTTTGTTACTTAAATCCATGACGTAACGGAAAAATTTATATGGATCAAAATTTGCTAAATAGTTGTCTCTGGGATCGAAATCTGTTCTATGTTTAGAGTATCGTTGAATAGGCCTTAAAAAATAATCGTGTGCAACTCAGTACACACGATAGAAGTGAACCTTCTTTGGCGATTTGAACCTTTAATTTGGTAAGGGTAAAACAACTGAGAGAGAGAGAGAGAGAGAGAGAGGGAGGGAGGGAGGGAGGGAGGGAGGGAGAGAGGGAGGGAGAGGGAGAGGGAGAGGGAGAGGGAGAGGGAGAGGGAGAGGGAGAGGGAGAGGGAGAGGGAGAGGGAGAGGGAGAGGGAGAGGGAGAGGGAGAGGGAGAGGGAGAGGGAGAGGGAGAGGGAGAGGGAGAGGGAGAGGGAGAGGGAAAACTGGAATACTAAACATTCAGAAAAAGTAATAAAATGTCATTATAAAGCGACGTAAACATCTAATAAAATCATCATATAAATTTACAAAGACAAATGTCAATTAAAATAATCACAAAACGCAATGATAAATATTAATAACAGAACGTATGCGTGGTACTTCAGCTGTTCATATATAACGTCAGAGGCATACGTCTGTAACGCACGCAAGCGCGATATCTTATTGCGTCGTTGTGTATACGTCGCTCTCTTTTGCTCCACTTCCATGGTGTCAGAATATATAGCTCTCTTTCTACGTCATATCTTTCTTCTCTCTCATGTAACGAAATGTGCCTCAACGTGAACGCTTAAAATTTAATTCTTAATTCTCGTCCACTTATCGCTTATCGAATCGCCGCCTAAAAAGTTAACTTCCAGGGGGTATGTTATGAATATTTTCGATACAGTTATACGCTTACGCAATATTCAGATTTAAGTGATCACTTTTGTTAGAGCTGCGTGTCTCTACACCCGCCTGCTGATCTGCTACTTTTAAATATCTGAAAAGAATTCATAATATATGTATATAACGAAATTGAAAGGAAAATTGTCACAGCTAAGCAGGTTCTACGTGTTTACGAGTAATGGTCGACCAACTTATGACAAGAAGATGGGTGTGTAAAAAGTTCGTAGAGGCTCCATACAAGTGGTTTAAATCAACTCCAAAAATAACTTTATATTTTAAATTTATATTTATTATATCTGTGAAAGATATGATAGTTAATAATATATTTATAAATTTACATCTTTAGAAATAATATTATTTAAATATACACAATGTTTTTACGTCTTTCAATGACATAGTAGGCATTCCTTTTTCAAAAATAATATTACTTTTTTTAATTTTATACTGTTTCGCATTCACTGTTTTCAGCGATTATTATGTTGGCCAGCGTTCAGATATCTACATAGACTCCTTTAAAATTTACATTAGACATTTGCTTTATTAGACTCCGTAAACGTGCAGTATTCGGTGTTAATATGGCAATAAATACACTGAGTATGGGACTATAGTACTTGCTCTATCGTATTTACCGCATTTCGTTATGCGACTGTCCATGTGTTAACTGCTTTATATCTGAGGTGATGCTAAGTCAATCGGCCAAATTTGCTCAAGCTCGTATCAAAGCGCACTTTGGCATTATAAAATAACATTTTTATTCTCGATATCACTAATTTATCGATAATAATTTTTGTAATTTTTGCTTTACAACTCTAACATCCGCTTTCCTCTAGGAAATAGACAATTTGTTTCTTAAGGCATAGTCAATTTTTTTGAATTTTTAGAAGTAATGTTTATTTGACAATAATAACTTCACCTATAGATTCAATTGTTTCTGTAATACCCACTTGTATTCTATATAAGGTTATCGTTAATTGCATTTAATCAGTTGACATTCTTCCGTATATTTGTCACGTTTGTAGATATATTAATTCTGATAATTTTATTTTAGTTTTAAAAGTATTTAGTCTCAGGCCGCCATTGCGCTGTTATAGATATAAGTGAAATATTTCTTTGGTTGAAAAAGTATTACAACGTAGGTCTATTTTTATATGTACAACATTTTTCTACATAATATTTCCATGATAATATATGTATACGACGTTCCACTTATACATAAATAACTGTTTACGTTTCTATGGCGGTTGCGAAGTTTTCGTGAATGATGTAAACTACAAAAACCGGCCAAGTGCCAGTCGGACTCGCGCATGAACGGTTCCGTAGTGTCGAATAATATGAAACTTATAAGTTTATATTTCTCAAAGACTGCGTGGAAAACAAAGTTATTGCTGCGGTCAGTACCGAAAATATAATATGTCTTAAAAACTACACAAGGTTCCTTATTCAAACCAATTTTCTTTGGAATTTTATTTTAAGTTGTATAGCCTTAGTTTTTGTTTAGAATTTTACACACGGTAGTTCAAATGTCACACATTTTAGGACTTTAGAAGCGCATATATAACTAATTATTGGCTTAAATATTTTTTTTAAACTTTATTTTGGAACCTCTGTATCACTTTTTAAGACCTATCAAACGGTACCCCACACCCCTATGTGCACTGGTTTTTTTATCCCTCAATTACATTTATGGAGCGCCATCACTAAAATTATTTTTTCATAATTCCACTATTTCATTGTATAGCAGTGCATAGAAAACATATGCCATTCAAAATTTCATCTATACAGCGTCGATAGTCTCCAAGTAAAATGGCTGTGACATACGGAGAGACAGACGAACAGACAGAACAGACTGCTAAGGGTTCCGTTTTTGTTGTATGACTACGGAACTCTAAAAATTATTAATATATGAACATGATGAAGCTAACGACTTGAAAGTAAAGACAAAGGATATTACAGGAATATTGTGCGGACAGACCATAAAGCTCAAAAGTTAGTTTTTCTTTTCTGTGGGATAGACCATGATATCTTACAGTTTATAGCATCAAAATGTCTCCAATTATTGCGATATATAACAAGAATTAAATTCAATAAGTGTAAACGATAAGCTTGTAATGGCTATCGCCTGTATGCAGCACACACGGTCAGGACTCTCAGTCGGACTTACTGACAGTTAAAAATCTATTTGATATGGATATCTTAGCGATTGGACGGTGCAATAGGGCACGGTCGGTAAAGTAGACTCTTGTTCCGACTCGACTGACAGTTAATGAGAAATACGTTTTTAACTGTCAGTAAGTCCGACTGACAGTCTTGACAGTGTGTGGTACATATGGGCGTATGTGTTTTCTCTCTACTGGTAAAGTTATTCAAATTAAACATGCAGTGATAGAATCCGCGATCTTGTTTTAAATTTGCCAATGCTTATAACGTTTTTTTCTGTAAACAAAGTGAACATGTTAAAGTTAGTCTTCGAAATTTTTTAAATTTCTTTTTCTTTCTATTTTACCGCGATCCATATCTCATCTTTTACATTATTCAAAAGATGTTTTACTCGTATTTAATTAAATTATATTTGTTTTTTGTTTAATGAAAATCGTATTTTCTTATCTCGTATTCGTTATCTCGCTATTACTAACTCCACGGATATTTTGAAGTGAAAGAGATAGACTCTTTATTTGTTTCGTCTCCTCAGAGATCATGCGACGTAGAGGGCTGAATACTAGGCATGCTTCACAATAACCCTAAAGTAGAAAAACTATAATTTTCAATTTAAGAACTAAACTTTTGGTGGAAAGTATCTATTTTGGGGAGCAAATGGGTCGTATAGTTTTTTCTTAGTTAACCCCATCGTATTGAAATAATAAATGAAAGATCGTAAAGTGGGCAATTTAAAAATATATAGCATTAAATGTTAAAACGTTTCTTTAAAATAATCTTTGGAAGGGTCGTTTCTTCTATATCTCAGAGCTATGATATTAAAAATCAGAAAAAAAATAAAAAACCAAGTGACAATGAATATTGTCAGCGAGACAAATACTTGTTAAATATTTGTAATTTAATAACTTATATCATTTCATCGTTTTTTTAGGGTTCTGTAGCCAAATTGGGAATTCTTATAGTTTATCCATGTCCGTCTGTCTGCCTGTCCGTCTGTACGTCACAGCCATTTTACTCGCGGACTATTGGCGCTATAAAACCGAAATTGTCATGGTTGTACATATTTACTCCCATAAAGTTATGAACTAAAGAGTTTTTGGAAACAGAGTTGAGTTTTTTCTCCCCTACATGTAAAATGAGGGTGAATTTTTGTACCTCCCATTATCTAGAGTTGAATAGGGGTTTAAAGTGGTCATTTTTGTTACAATCACGTCTCTCCAATCCCTACCAGCTAAACATATATATATATATATATATATGTATATGTATATGTATATGTATATGTATATGTATATGTATATGTATATGTATATGTATATGTATATGTATATGTATATGTATATGTATATGTATATGTATATGTATATGTATATGTATATGCATATGCATATGCATATGCATATGCATATGCATATGCATATGCATATGTATATGTATATATATATATATATATATATATATATATATATATATATATATATATATATATTTGTAACGAAATTAAAAGAAAAATTGTCACAGATGGCTTAAATCAATTGCAAACATAATTTTGTATCTTAAAACGAAAGATACACCGGGCGAACTATATTTATTTATATATTTACATTGTGTAAAATTGATATCTGTAGATAGTTAAAAAGACATACTAAGTATTCTTAAATGTGTATTGCACCCTCGTAGTGCGAGTTCTATTCGTATTTTACTTCTGAAATTTTGTAAATTATCTTCTGAAAATAATTCTGAAGTCTCCATGAGCGAGTTCGATCTCTATTTGACCTCTTTTTAATGTTTCATACCAAACTTGAAAAAAGGGACACTTTTGGAATGACCTCGGTGTCTATCTGTCAGTCACGGGCATTTTTCTCTTTTGATATAGAAAGTTGAAATTTGTCATAATAGTGTAGTACCCAATTACAGACGTTGTGTACAATAAGGTGGACTTTGATTTTAGGAAACGGATTCGTGAAAGAGGTCAAAAAAAATTTAATGTTAAATCTAACGATATTTATGAAAATATCTGAAAAAGTTCTGAAAAGTTTACAATTTCGAGATACGGAAAAGCTGGGAACTTTGTAGATCAGGTCTATATCCACTAAAAATATCAGAAACGAATTTTTTGAGTATTTTTTGTTATTAAAATTTAATTAGCTAAATCTAAATTACACCTGAATTATAAATAAAAGTGACTTAATAATAATTGACATAAAATTTATCATATTAAAATGTGTGACAAGTGTTATAGTCGTTTTATTTTATATTTTTATTTTGCTTCACTGGAAAATACATAGTTTTTCTTGGGAAAATTGGGTAACACGCAATTAAAGTGATGTTAAAAATATTTAATTATTGCCTTTAGCAATAGTTAAATATTTTTAGCAGAGCGCGAGGTTTAATTTGCACTTTCCGATTATTAATTGAGAACTTAATCCGTGGTGCTATTTTCCGGACATTACGTATCCGATATGAATGTCCACTATTTATCTTACCCAGATGCTAAATGCGGTGACGAAAAAAAATGATGAAAACATTGTTTGCAGTTCTCAACTTTGACACCTCTGTCGATCATAATCCGACGTAATCACGCTAATGACAAGTCACTGCGACCAGTGACAATAATTCGACATCTAGTGACTAATGGGCCTAGTACTCGTCGGTGGCTAGCTGGGGTTTGACGTGTGTTAGCGTATGATTTGTTAATATTTATAGTGTGAACTCGCACCTGGTCAGGGTGGCCTTATGTAAATTTTCGGCGGCAAATAAATGTGAACTGTCAAATATATTCTTTATTTTTTTTTTGATTGCTTTTCAATCATTTTAGCCATTATTGCAGGTTTTAACAAGGGGAACGTTTTACAGTTTTTTAAAGTGTTTTGATGACTGATTTTGGGGTAAAGTTACAATTAAAAAGGATTTTGATTTTAATTTGGATGAGATTTTCATTTTGCGATATTTTTTAAATTTTATAAATCGGTGTTTTCATTATTTTTGTCTTTAATCTTAAGTGTAGTAACGTGATCTCATATACTATAGTATGGTAGTGTGAATTGAAAAAATGTACGTGTGATTTTAAGACAAAAGAACATCCAAACGTTTTATAGTGCATGTCGTCGCACTGTAAAACTTGGCTATTAAAATCTGTGAGTGGACTATATAAATTAGTTAGAAACGCATTTGGAAATATGCTGAAGCGAAGGCTGTCTAAGCGATTCGTGCTCCAAGAGTCCGGCACCGAGGAAACTGGCTGGAAACCAAACGATGAGTCTGAAGAGGGTTCCGAGACTGGCGTCTTGCCCAGCTTCGCGCTGCAGCTGGTGTCTGACGATGACGAGGTACCACAGGAGCCCATAGATGAAACTCCCGAAATAATCTCACCGAATCTGTTGAGGCCTACCACAGGGACTTTGCAGTAAGTTGGTGTTGGCTTGGGAAATGGAAGGTGATGGGTCAATTATGAATAGTTTTAATTATGTTGTGAAACTTTTTTTATGACCGTTTTAGAGTTTATGTTCACGGTTGATTTAAATTTCTTAGTATATTTAAATTTTAATTCGAGAAAAAAATTTAAATATTTTTTATTTTTAAATTAACATGAAAAATTGTGCTCGTAACTCAAATTATATTGAAGTGGTATTGCCAAGATGAGATTTAGGAGAGCCAAGGATGTGTCAATGTCTTGAAAATATGTTTGTTTTCTACGTGCCCTCTTCAGTTCTTCAACAACTTCTTTGTTAAACAAATAAGTTGTATTCAATGAATTTGTAATAGCTTTGTGGTTAATAGTATATTATAGAATAATTTCTGTGCTTGTGGTTAATAGAATAATTTCTGAACGGTTTGATTATTTTTGATGTTTTAAAGAAACTATTATATTTACTTCAGCAAATATTGTAACACGAGCAAAACGTTTGACATATCGATATAATCGCAATTTGAAAATAATTTGAATACTGTCAAACGGCTGTCAAATATTAGTGCAAATTATTTTTCAAGGATTCTTTCACCTTTTTTATTTTTGATATTTAGCTGTTTGTGTTTTTATTTATATATTAAGCGCTTGACGACAAAAGAAAAAGTAAATAACTTAGAAAACAATTTAATAAAGAAATAAAACCTTACAAAAATTTAATTTACATGAAAAAAAAAAATTTAATTTTTATTAAAGTTTTTTTATGGGTGAACTCTCATTATATATATTTATTGATTTAAAACTTATAGGAAAACTATATACAAGTTATAACGATCTGAAATGTTTCGAGATTATTAGGTATTGGGTAGACTAATATTCTGACAACAAAGTACTTATACTTTGTAAATTATGAATTTATTTTATAAACCTAAAATAAAAAAGTAATTCCAAACAATATGTTGTATTCAGTTATAGAAATGGAATTAAATTAAAGATAATACAAACATATATTTAAAAAAAAACCCTAAAATTTATTGTATATATAAAATAATACCAAGAATAATTCAAAATTAAAAGAATGTAATATACACGTTAGAAATAATTACCTCGGAAAATTATACAAATATAATAAATTCTATAAATTTCTCTGGTGGTTACTCAAAAGCTGTATAAGAGTTTTGGTAACTAAAATAAGAAATACGTTTCTTAATAAAAATACACGTTTTGAAATATATATTTTATATAAAAATGTTAAATATATATTTCGTAATGGAATAGTGCAAATCAAACGATATGTGAAAAATATATTTTGTAATGCAATAGTGCAAATCAAACGACGTGTGAAACATATATTTTGTAATGGAATAGTGCAAATCAAACGATATGGGAAACATATGTTTTGTAATGGAATAGTGCAAATCTAACGACTATGTTTTTTTTTCATCAACTTTTCTTCGAGGATTTACTCAAAATTTTCAGTTTTGTTGTTAATCAAATTAAGTAGGCGAAAATTAAAAATAGGTGACTGAACTTGTCAGCCGCTACAGTCTGGTACTAAATGAGAAATTATGTACATATGCTGTTAAATTTTGAAATATTAGTTTTGCGGTAGGAACGTCTTTCTAGCCGCTTTATGTAAATCCGAAAAATTTGAACCGATTCAATGGAGATGCGACACCCACATATCTTCTCCAATATTTCGAAAGTTGTTGACCTGGTGGCAGATAAGGTAAACTACTTTCGAAATATTATCGTATCGAGTGAAATGACAAATGACAGCATATTTCTTACGAGATGTGTATATATAGGGAAATTTCAGAAAGATAATCTGTGACATGGAGGAAGCTTCAAATAATTGAATACAGTTTTTACTTATAAACTTTACTTAACTGTATTAAAGAAAACGCGAAGGACATTTAACATATCTGCACTTATCTTTCACTTTATTTTGTTGTTGTTTGTTTTGTTTAAATTTGTAACAACTGTGTAAACTCTAGATTTAGTTTGTATTAAGTCACTTACGACTAAAATTTCGACTTTTCTATGTAAGTTGATTTTGTGTCTACGTAGTCGCGACTTTATGAGTGGAGGTGTCAATAAAGTTATACTTAAAAAGTACACAATACCCATATAAGACAAACAATAAATATGGCCCTTGTAACGCAATGCCTATCCATGATGAAAGAGATAGAAGGTCTAATAAAGCATGTTCGTAAAAGTGACAGTTGTAATGAAGATGTATGTTTTTGATTGTGTTTGAAGCGCTAGTGACATGACTGTCTATGTAATGTAATGACACTGATATGCATCGTGATTGCATCTAAATGCCTTATTACATGCGATAGTCTTTGCCTCAGTTAATGCTGCTGCAACTTCTAAGCAATATTGATGCAGTCGAAAGACTTGGTTTTGCAATTTTGATGCAGTCGAAAGACTCGGTTTTGCAATTTTGATGCAGTCGAAAGACTCGGTTGATGCAGTCAAATTCGGTTTTGTATCCTCAAATGTGAGAGCATATGTATATTTTAAAAACCATTCTCCTCACGATACCCCAAATTTCCATAAAAAACATTAACGTTGAATAGAAATGTGTAGGAATCGGATAAATGGGAATATGGATAGATTATATATGTGATAATTGTTTGCTAATAGGTAAAATTTGCTCGAAAGTAGCATGCTGTTGTGCTACTAAATAGTTTGTAGCACAGAAATATTCTATTTTTCTATAGATAATGGTGCTAATTCTTCGTTAAAATTGTAAATTTGATTTGCCTCTTATTTTTCAAACAAAATATTTCCTGATTATTTCTTTTAGAAATTGCCTTTTGCTTTCTTTCGAAATGCTCCACAATTCTCTGGGTTTCTAATAAATTCTCAAAATCAGGATTGTCAGATATTTAATTGTCAGCATCAGGATTATCAAATATTCAATGTAATATGTATAGTCACTCGGCCCGCTTAAATGAACTCCTTCTTTATGGTTGTTACTTGTTACAATTAAATCTTAACATTCTTCGCTTAACTCTAGTCCAATTCCGAAATGAGCAATTGTTAAATTGCAGTGCCATTGTTGACTCTTCATCATTTCCTGTATTCATGCAAACACATTACAAAATTGTGTTTTTTTTGTAACTTAAAAAGGCTAATAAAAATAAATTAGATAATATAACGGTATTTTATGACGTTAAGGTGCTAAAATAAGGGGAAAATTTTTCAAAATAGAAAAAAAATTCGTTTTTGTTCTTGAAAGTTTTTTGGTTGGAAAAAAATAGTAGATTATACAAAATAATTACAGTTCAAATTGCGTTTTCAAAGAATTCTAGTTTTTGAAACATTTTTTGAAATTTGGAATATATCTTTTAATTTAGTTTTTTTTTTGTAAAAGTAGAGCAATTATAAAGTGTCATTTTTACGCAAATATAGTAAAATTCCATCTGTAATTGTGGTTAAATTATCTATGGTAATTATAGACTTTTGTTAATGTCATCCATGCATGTTTAATTTACTAATTTCTATCATCAATTGCAGTCGTTCCGAACATATTAAACTAATGGATTTTAGGATATATTAAACTGATGGAGTAATTCTGATTGTAGTCAATTATGTAAACATACGATTCTTTTCGATCGGAATCTATATGATTCTTGTCGATCGGAAACTAAAGAAATCACTTACCAATGCTGTTATTTTATTTCTTACGTATGTGTTGTTTTGGACACCTACAACTTAGACAAATAACCAAGTCAACACCTTACCGAGGAATTAAAAAAAAATTATGTATTCATTGATTTATATTTTTATTTTTTCGAAAAACTTGTTTTGACTCTTGCCTGCAGTCAATGAATATTAATTTTTTAATGTTTATTTTTTTGGAATTTCGTTCTTCATAAGGAAAAAATGGGACCTTTATAAAATAACTCATGTGTGTATCTGCCATAGTCATTTTCTCAGAAATTGTTTGACATAGAAATTTAGCATAGTTATAAAGCATGTTAACAAGTATATAAAGTCAGCACTTCAAAAATATTTATATGGAAATATTAGCTGTTACAACGCTACTTCATTCGCGTGGAATTCGATATAGAAGAACGAATTAAAACAAAACATCGCCTTTGTATGTAAAATACATTTTTTGTTTTGCGTCCTGGCCATTTACCATTCATATTAGAAATATAAAGATTAAGTGACGTTTTAAAAAAAGAGGGGGTCACTACTTACACAGATTATATACTAAATAGATGGTCAACTGCAAGCAATTGTGCGAGCGAGATAGCACTTTCGCGTTTCCAAGTACTATGCCTATATATACTATTATTAGAAAAAAATTCGTCAGTTCGAGCGACATAACTAAAAAGAACTAACAAAAAACTTAGTGGCCACATACAAACACATTGAATGAACGTTTCTATTTTACAAAATATCTCCCGCTTTTACATATCAAGATGTACTTAACTAGCTTCTATCATTAAAATAATATACTAATACTTTCAATTTTAATATGAATTTTCATTAAATAAATTGTTAACTCTCCTTTTACTGTTTACTGTGTTATAACTCTTAGAGTTTTTAACATCGATAAATTTATTTAATTCGACGTTTACATTATTCGTATAACTCATAACCTTTATAGTGAAAAAATATCAATATTCTATATCTTACAGCTTTATTCTATATCTTAGTAAAATAAAATTATTATAACCATCCTACTATTTTGAATTTAACAATTAATCTATGAAATGAATAAAATATACTCACTATGGAAATTATACTTTATGAAGAGAAAAATGCGGTTATCGTGGCGATTACACTTCAGTTTTGTGCTACTAAATGTAAAAAAATGCTAAATCAGGGGGATAATTTCTATTTTTTAAACTATTTCAAAGAAATTGAAATTATGTGCTGAATAAAAAGAAATAAAAAGGATACGGTTCTGGCACAATCGTCGATTTAAAAGATTTTTGTACTCATTGTAGGCTAATTTCTATATCCTACTTAACCTAATTTATACATTCAGTTTAATATCCCCAATGTAAATAGTCGACAACACTTAATAAAGAATCAAATACAAAAAGTAGAATATAAGAATGTCAATTATTCCTGTGATATTTACACAATTACAAAAATTTCTAACAAACAAATGTAACCTAATACATGTGAATAAATTATTTTGTTGAAAATTAATTTCTAAATCATTTTTTATTCATTGGCACATTGGCATACATTGACTGCATCTTCAGCTAAACAAATCACTTGGATGCAGTAACAACTTATTTTTATCTTTTAAATCAATATGCTCGTAGTTGCTGTATATTATATGTTAGCATCATTACTAAAAATCTCGTTTTCACAATCTTTTGTTTTAATCAGAAGGCTACGCGCAATCTAATACACATACAGTATTTGGTATAAATTAACAAATTTGGAAGCGAATGCAATATACCCATCAATGGTACAGCGAACAACTTTTGTAGGAACTTGTAATTCGGAGCTATTCTTAAATATTGACAAACAACTTTGCATCCATACTAAATCTGTGCCATTTCTTCTTCAAGTTCTGATTCAATAATTACCTTTTAACAAATATTCTCTAAATTACTTAAATCTTCCAATGACTTGTAAAAAAAAATTTAATCTCTTCGTTAAATTTTCGTACCACATTCTGTTTTGGTTGTTTTTACCACCTCCAACTGCAAATAAAAGAACAAATTATTTAACCAACAATGTACATATATAATATTGTAAATTTATAAATGGATTCTTTTTGGTTTGTAATAATTGCTTCATCATAATTACATAATGCGTATAACGGTGATGTTTTGTTGAGAGTGTCGGCGGCTAGGTCTGCTATTCTCCACATAACTTCTTAAATCCGCTTGTCTAAAAAGAAAATTAAATTATTAGCAACTTCTTTGTTGTTGATTATTAAAACGCGAATGTAACTTTGATGGTGAGTTTGAACAATATTATCAATAAAATGTATAATTGATTCGATGCTATTATCAAATTAATAATTTTCCGTGAAATGTTTACGGCTACAACCCAATGTACAAGAACGATCTTTAAAATAATTTCCTCTTATTACGAACAAATGTAATAAATACAACAAAATTTGAATTAAAAGTGAAAATATTACAGATATTATAACCAAATGTAAAACTGAACTATAAAATAATGTTAAGTTACAAATTTGCAGTTTGACAAACCAATTCAAATAAAGTTAACGATTTTAAATCATAGTTTTTTTTTCTTTGATTATATAGCGTTCGTTATCGTTGCTCTATATTCCATAGACAAAATTTTATGTATTTTGTGTGTGCGAAAGAGATAGGGCTTTCGCGTTCCAATCGAAATATTTGTATGAAGTAAACCCACCCTGACTACTTACGCGGGAAGTTCTATTGACAGAAATAGTGTTCCTAAAGGCAGAACTATTTATATGTTTTTTAAGTAAATTTAAAATGGGGTTATAAAGAAATTATGTAGCCTTATTTATATGCTTTATTTCATTCAGAGAAATGTTCAGATTTCACACAGCCATATAATAATTATTTTCAGCGGGGTAAGTCATATTTACTTTACAAAATAACTAATCACTAATCTCTAAATAGTGTTAAAAAAACATTGATTATTTTTTAATTTTCGTTTTCACTAAATTAAATTGCGAACGGTTTATAACCGTCCAAATGTTACTTATTAGTTTAATCCAAATGAAAAAGAGAAGAATAACGTAGTTCTGTAAAGTGCACTCACTCATACCATTGTTTAAAATGTGATATCATATTGATGTTATAAAGGGAAAAGTTTTTTTTATTTGTTTTCTCGAGAATGGCACAAATTGGTTTATAACTTTCACGATAATATAGTTATCAGTAGAGGTGCGCAAAATGTATCAGTGAAAAGAATAGAGATATATATCACTCATTTATATCTCTAGCTCAGTATCTCAGTACTCTGAGTTATTAACGAAATTATTTATTACGGATACATTGAACCGTTAAACAATGGTAATACAATATGGTATTACCATACTAATGACTGAACATTACGAACTATTTTTTTAAAATAAAAATAAACTCTACAAGAGTATCCGCTTTGCTTAATACTTTGCAGGTTTAGGATTTAGAACTATCAAGCTAGATTCAAATTATACATAAAATAACTTTAATGATAATAATTAAATTGGAATATATTGGCGTATTTATACAATTATAAATTAGAATTTTAATGAATGAAACAAAAAAGTGTTGTGTTTACGCAAATATTTAAAGTGAACTAAAGTATATCAGCGATCCAATTGCATATTTGACCAAACAGTTCGATCGTTTTCTTTATCTTTCATGTAACGTCAAAACGTATGCATTTATATCTAACTTCACGACACGACGAGTGAGTGAAATGATTGATTTGGATACAGACACATTTTGATTTCAAGTGAGCGAGTGATAGATGTGATCATAACGAATGAGCTATATCTTTTATATCTCTCACTCAGTGTCCAGATGGATGTATTATTATATGTATTCTTTTAGAATATCTAGTAATTAATGAGCAATAACAATGTAAGTGAAGAGAAAACAAATGGGAACAAGTTTGGTTTAGCGAAAATGTGAATTTCCCTATTTTTTTTGTTTACGTGAAAGATAATACATAAAAAATAATGTACCTGCAAATTATAGGACTCGCTCGCGATTATTTTATTAAGAAAAGTGATTTGAAAAAGTTCTCTAACAAAAGTGCGGTTTTCCAAGGAAGTGTAAGTTATAAGTTGTCTACTTAATTGTCATTCTTAGTAACAGGAAACACACGATATGAAGTACAAAGAGGATTTAAAAAAAACCCAAAAAATAAAAATATGAAAATGCGCAAGAAAGATCGCGTAGAGAGGTTATGAAATTTATGTACAACCAACTGCCATGCGTTTCTCCATAGAAACTGCATATTTCAAATAAATTTTTTATATTGAAAGAATCAAGTGCGATGCCTAATTTGTTGGATATGTCGTTTCTATGTATAATCTTTCATTTAAAATTAAAAAAACCGGGAAATTCGCATTTTCGCTAAACTAGACTTATATCACGAAATGTGCTTGGCAGCAACCAAGAAGGTAGATTGCTACCTGATTTTTAGAGTTAGATTGCTACCTGATTTTTGGAGTTAGATTGCTACCTGATTTTGGAGAGGAGGGATGGGGGAGATTAGGGTTTTTTCTACCACCCCAAAGGTCCCAACCCACTCAAAAAACCACTCTTTTTCCGCGTAGATGCATAGCTTTTGAGAAAACAAATTTCGAAATTCCATTTTATGCTCGCTAGCATCACCCCAAACGCTTTTGGGATATAGAAGTCTTGTCTTGGATTCTCTGATGAAAAGTAGATGTAATCGAGTGAGGATTGCTGAGAGGTCTATCCTTTCTATCAGAAAAAAATGTTTTTTTTCAATTAAAAATAAATTTAAGTTAGATTAGGTTAAGTTGGGTCAGATTGAGTTGGACTATCTTTGGGTGGATGAGTTAGAATGGATTGGACAAGTTTATGTGAATTTGAGTTAGATTAGGTTGAGTTGGACTAGGTTTGGCTGGATGAGTTAGAATGGGTTAGGTTAAGTTTATGTGAACTTGAGTTAGATTGAGTGAGGTTAGGTTATGTTCGGTTAGGTTAGATTAGGCAAGGTTATGTAGAGTTAAAGGATAGGTTAGAATAGTTAATAGGCTTCAAGGTTAAAAGGTTCGGTTAGGTTAGGTGAGGTTATGTAAAATTGAGTTAGGGTGGGTTAGATTCGATTAGGTTAGGTTAGGTTAGCTTGGATTAGATTAGGTTGGTGAACTAGGGTTAGGTTAGGTTAGTTGACTTGGGTTTTGATAGGTGAACTTGGGTTAAGTTATTTTGACTAGAATTGGTTATATTGGAAAATGTGTTGAGTTAGGAGCGGTTAGGTTATGGTAAATTGCATTGAGTTAGGTTAGGTCAGTTAGGTTGGTTTATGTTGGGTCAGGTTATGTTGACTTTATATAAGTGAGGTTGGGTTGGGTCAGTTTAAGTTAGGTTTACATAGTTATCAAGCACATTATTGTTTATTTTCTTAGCATTTTGATTGAGTATAGTAAAGAAATTTAAGAAAAGAAACTTTGTTTTCAAAAAATATGTAAGTGTAAGAGGATGTGTAATTTAAACATTTTCAATAATGAAAGGCGCAGCTTAAACATTTTCAAAGACTAAAGAAAGAAAGTGCTGGGAAAAGTGGAAGATAGATTAATTCAGAACCACCTTCAAATACGTAAAAAAATTCCAATTCTTTATTAAAAATGTTTTTTTTGTCCTTAAGTAAGCAAACAGAGACGTCTAAAAACATACATTTTTTTCATTGTGTCTTTCCAGTAGATAAAAAAATGTGGCAACAGCTTGAGGATATAAATTTATTTGTTGCCTTTCTATATCTTTTATCATTGAGTATAGCTTTGTTTATGTAGATTCTTTCAATCTTGACTTGCTTTCAGACTGAGCTCGGAGAGAGCTGGTGAGCAAATCAAGGTACTGCCCTTCCTGCATCCCAATTGCTTATTTATATTCACCAACTTTTTTGTTTTGAATCCAACTTTGAACCGATTGTGTAATCATACTCATTCATATTCACCAACTTTTTTGTTTTGAATTGAATCCAAGTTTTGGATCAATTGTGTAATCATACTAGTTGTTTGTAAAAAATTTTGATGAATTTTAAAAAATTTGATGAATTTTTAACATCAATTCCAGCTTCAAACGCGTACACCGTGAGAGTATTTTTTACTACACGTGGAATGATAATGGAATCGGTCTTACAAATAAGAATTTAACTTCACTCAATCATGTAATTATTTTTGTAATTATACGCTAAAGAACAAACAATTTTTAAAAACTACCAAATCTAAAGACAAATATTTAGTTGTGTAATCATCTAGTTGTTTGTAAAAAAACTTGATGAATTTTTAAAAATTTTTCTAATTTTTAATGTCAATTCCAGCTTCAAATGTATACACTCAGATAGTTTTTTTACTACACGTGGAATGATAATGGAAACGGTCTGACGCTTGAACATATTGAAATTGAATTACAAATAAGAATTTAACTTCACTCAATCACGTAATTATTTTTGTAATTATACACTAAAGAACAAACAATTTTTAAAAACTACCAAATCTAAAGACAAATATTTAGTTGTGTAATCATCTAGGTGTTTGTAAAAAAACTTGATGTATTTTTAAAAAAAATTCTAATTTTTAACGTCATTTTTAGCTTCAAATGCATACACGGAGAGTTTTTTTTACTACACGTGGAATGATAATGGAACTGACGCTTGAACATATGGAAATTGAATTACAAATAAGAATTTAACTTCACTCAATCACGCAATTATTTTTGTAATTATACGCTAAAGAACAAACAACCGTTAAAAACTGACAAATCTTTTTTTTTTTTTTTTTCTATTTACAATCAGCCAGATAGCTATAATTAAACTGCCAAATCTAAAGACAAATATTTACTTAGATAAACAAATCAGTTTTTTAATATACTATTAATAACTTCACATTTATTTCTGTTGCCATTTTCGTATTGCATAGAAGTATTTACAAGATAGTTTCACATCTAATTAAATATTTTAACAAAGTTATAAACTTCAGCTAATTGAATTCATTAAGATAATTGCTTCTTTAAACTTAATTACTATAAAAATATGTTATTTGGAAGTTATGATGGTTTATTTGTTTATAGAATTGTTTTGTTATTTTTTTTTGAAGAACTAGAAGTGTAGTCTTTTTTTAATTGTATGTAAACGATACAAATTGTTTCTAAGTAGTAAACGTTTTACCCTCCCTCACTAACAATTTTGAATGATATCTCGACTTTATTTTCATGGATCTGTTTTTTCTTTAATCAATCAAATTTTCAAAATGGATAACTTTAGTTATTACCCTTGTTTCTTCAAAATTTTCATTTGTAGTTCTAAGTAGTGGCAGAGTACATATAGTTTTGCGAATTGGAATTGGGTAAATTGAAGTCTACATAATTTTTTAACACAAGTCTCGTATTGAATTCAGCATGATTATATCATTCAGTGATTAAGTTATTTAAGACAGAAAACATTGTGAATTGTTATATATGCACAATAAGCAAGGGTATATTTGAGAAGTGGGTGTTTAAACTTTATTGTCTAACTGAATTTATGACATAAAACACAATTTTTTTTGTATTTTTTATAAACATTTTGTATCAGTAAATAGTTTTAGATATGTTTGTTTATTCAAATATACGAAATAATGCAATAAACATTCCTGACTTCCCTAAGCCGGCTTAGAATTATAAACAGGAAAACCTCGAGAAAAAAAACGTAAATACTATGTCAATTTATTTATAAGTTGAAAATGTCTGATGTTAATATTGCTTTCACCTAAAATGAGGTTAAAATTGTAATAAAAAATTGTTTAAGTAATGATATTGATATCTTGGATTTATTAGGATCATAACTATATGATACAATATTGGGTTTGTATCAAATAGTCACGATTCATTCCACTACATATCGTATCGATCGATCGACTATGGAATAAAAGACTGTTTAATTATCTATAACAGAGTTTATTTATAATTAAATCAAAGTAGAATAATCTACATACATATGTCACATGAAAAATTATATGATATAAATGTAGTGTAGTAGATTAGTAATGAAAAATACTGTTTTCAATAGAATATTTATCGGTCTTACTATTATTGACTATTTACTGCGATTGGTTTTTCTAATCAATAAAATATTACTACAAATACCAATCTTGAAATTTTAGGCTTTATAAAAATAATGAGCAATGGACCGAATTTAATCCAATGATCATATATCAATATATGTTACCTTTAAATTTCAAAATAAAATGAACCATCTTTTGCAACTCTAAGTCGCTGCATGGAATATACAAAATAAAATCTGGCGCCCCCTCGTTACCTACTCCACGCCAATACACATGTAAACATATAAAATACTTTATTATAAACTTTGATAATTTAGTTCAACTGATTTTATGACTTGATTATATTACTGGTGCTATTCATTTCAATCAAATGATTCGATCCAATACTAGTACGTTTGTATCGATCTAAGTATTGTATGATGTTGCATCGATACTTGAAAATATCACAATATTCTCCAGTTAACTTATTCATTATTTGCAATTGCAATGAAATATACAAAATAAAATCTGGCACCCCCTCGTTACCTACTCCACGCCAATAGACATGTAAACATATTAAAAACTTTATTATGAACTTTGATAATTTAGTTCAACTGATTTTACAACTCGATTATATTACTGGTGCTATTCATTTGAATCAAATTATTCAATCCATTACTAGTAAGTTTGTATCGATCCGAACCTGAATCGCGTTCGTTTGTATCGGTCTAAGTATTGTATGATGTTGTATAGATACTTGAAAATATCACAAAATTCTCCATTAATTTATTCGTTATTTGCAGTTGCAAACCTTATAAGTTGGCAATTATTGTAAAATGCGACTTATATAACTAATATATATTTGGATTGAAGAGATTCAAACCAATAGAGAGTCAATGATTTCCATGCTAAAAGCATAGCGATTGGGTTTGTCATTTTTTTCTAAAGTACGAAAGTTTTATGAGAAGTAAAAGATATTATATTTCACATAGTCTGGCTACACTCTTTTGTAGTCTGTCGATTAAAAAAATTAATAAAACATTATTGATACATATTCCATTTTTCCCAAAACATGACTGACTTCAGACAATGGTTGAAAATGAATGTAAGTAAAGTTTTTTTAGCATACTTTATTAAGTACGTTTGTCACTTAAATTTTATTCACAACTAAACGAAACTACGTGATGTAGTATTATTTTTACTTTATTTAAAACGAAAATAGTAGGAAAACCCACTCACACCCCGCTTCCGCTATTGTTTTGTATAATATTTAAATGCTGTTGGAAGTTTCTAAGAGTTAATCTTTACAAATTGCCCACCGAAGATGTTGTCATACAACGAAACCTAGGTCGTGGTGAAGAATTTAAAGTATATATAATACTATATCACGTAGTTTTATATAGTTATGAATACAAATTAAGTGATAACAGATTCTTGCAAAATTAATGCCAAATATATTCAACACATAAGTTTGTCTAAAATAATGTACATTTTATTTTAAATTATGGGTAAGTACGCTAGAGAAATTAGCAATCCAGCATGTGTATGTTATGTGAAAAAATACTATTTTAAAATAAAAAAATTTATTATGGCTCAAGAACTACTAAAACCACTGAAATGACCTTTTAGTGCTTCTCAAACAGATAAAAAAAATTTATCTCTTGAATTGTGTAGACGGAGAGTGCTGTGGATAATCTATATGCAAACTTGGCATGATGCAATATTTTCTTTTAAGTTGAGAAATAATAGTTGTGTAAACAAGTTTGTTAAATAGCCTTAAGTATCTTATTAAAACAAACTCGCTTTTATTGAATATTCGTGGCAGTTAAATGTAAACGAGTATTTGAAATATAATTCTATATGTAAAGTAAACATGGTGAAATTTAACCGTATCTTTTAAGTTATGATATGCATAAATGAAGGAAAACAGGTATATTGATAATCATTATAATGATAGGGTTATTACAGTTTCAAGGTAATATTTTTATAAGTATTTTCGTAATTTTGCTGACAAAGTAAACTGTATTCTGGTAGCTAGTGCCTAGTATACCTGATGGAAATATAGAATATGATTTTAATTGCTCAGAAATATTAAGGGCTAAAAAAATTGCAATCAGGAGTGTAAGCTCATGTATAAATGTGGAAATATAGATTATTTATATAGATAATCTACTATTATAATGCATAATATAAATTGTGTTATTTAAAATTTAATTACTATTATATTAAATACTAAGATTCTTGTAGCTTTGTACGCATGAACGGTTAATAACTGAATATTTTTTGGGTTCAATAAAAAGATAAAAATATAAGATTAGACAAAATAATTTAAGAATGATAAGAAAATTCATAAATGACCTCCGCTGGAAATTAAAAAGTTAAGTGATACTGATTTTTAGGGTATTAACTAAATATGAAAAAAGAAGTTAATAAAAGTGGGCAGAGTGAAATGTTTAAAAACTGAAAAAACTCTTGTTTTGGCATTTTATTGCAAACAACATTTGTTGTATTACAAGCCAAAATATTTCTGTGATTTTAATAAATTCAATTTTAATCAGTAGGCTGGCATTTTTTCTTTACTTCTCTAACTTCTAGGGTTGTCATATTCTTAACATATTGTAAGTAAGACAAGACTGAAGTACAAAAATGAGACAACTGTTTCCCCAAGTGGCCTACATCGACTCTCAGGAATCGTTTACGATCTGCAAGATCAATGTCAGTTAACAAGAAAAAAAATTGGGTCTCCATGAGATGTTAATGGGAGTACACAATGAATCTCATTTAATTTTGGCTATCCATAATGAAATAATCTCAAAAAAGGCTGGCACGTGGTTTACCCAAACCTGAAAAACGTGGCAAGTGGTCCACGAGACAAAAAAGTTCCATAAATGGAATAATCTCACCAAAAAGTTTTTTGGTCTAAAAAAAAGGTCAGTGGGAGTCTACCCAAAACCTAAAAACAAGACAAATAGTCTACGAGACAAAAAATGTTCCATGGATGGAATGATCTTGCAAAGAGTTTTTATGTCTAAAAAAAGTCAGTAGGGTGTCTACCCAAAACCGAAAAACATGGCAAGTGGTCCGCGAGACTAAAAAGTTTGGAGACCTCTGAATTAGACTGAGAGACCTACAGATATTTTTTGGAGCTTCTTATTTTTAAAATTACTTTTGGAAATTAAAATTACTGTCACAAAGTATTGGCCACTAAATATTAGTGTTTTTGTTACATCATGCATCAGACGTAATGTCCGCATTACTGCTAGGAATAATATTGTGATGTTTGATAAATTAATACTACATTTATTTTACATCATAGTGTTATAATTTGATAAGATTTTGTTTGTATAGGTTTTACACTGGAAACTTACTACGTAGTTGTACAAATAACACTTGTAGCAAAACGTGTATACTTTTGTTAAAGGCATATATTGAATACAAAAACAAGTGTTTATCTTAGAACATTTCTTTACAAAAACAATTCTGAATGAAATTTATAGTGTTGGAATAAAACATACTTTGATCTTGCGTCACTAGAATCAAAATAAAATACCATTTAAAGTGAAGTAACTTAATCAGAAATTTCTATAAACTTATTCTCTCGGTTGTCCATTTATGGTCATTTGTTCAATCTATGGTACGACTTTTAAAGATTTAAGTAATGTAAGTCTAGATTTAAGTAATGTATTCTAACTTATTCTCACTTCTCTAATATTCTAAATGCGAAGTTATTTAAGTGTTTGTTACTTTGTAACTCAGCAATTTCTAAATGGATCTACATGAAATTTGGCATATTAATAATATACACACTATTTGTTATCCTGAAATCTGAAGTAGTCCAGAGGGACAGCGTTCATCTTTTATGCTGTTCGTTAAGTCCCTATTTGATTTTCTTCAACGTCGCATTCTTCACTTCTGAAGGTCGTGTCCATTCTAAAAAGTCCCAGTTGCTTCATTTATTAGTTTCTTTTCATTCAGCCCTGTTCTCGGCTTTCCTTGTAATAGATGTGATTGGGAGGCCTTTAATCCATCAGGTAGGAGATCTACTGCGGGGTCGTTTATCATTGACTTTCCCTATACCCATTAGTTTTCTAAGTCATCTGGTGGTAAATTCTTGATTGATTTTAATTTGTATGGACTGATTTATATTGTGGATCTGGAATTATCAAAACCGAACGTGGTTCCCGTAGGGAAACATACAAAATTTTCTCCCATCTATAATAACTCAGATCACGAAGTTACTATTGAACGGGAAACGATTTTGAAAGAATTGGAAAGGACTGACACATGAGTTGTATCGTAAAATTACATTTCTAGTTGGTATAAAAGATGACGTATACTCATATACCATCTGGATTTGACCGTTCAACATTATAAGAATCCTATAAACTAAATGGTGTTTCTCAATTGGTCACCAAAAATCAATTAACAAAATTCAATAGTTTAGTCGCAGGAATAGCTTTAAGTGGTTTATAATTTTAAACATAATGTATTTTCACCAAAAATTTCGAAGGCCAATATATGCAAGTTGCCGTATGGACACTTTCGCATAAAGTTATTTTAGAGGAAAGTCGGTAACATAAACATAGCACATGGTGTTTACGTATTGTTTATAATAAAATGCTATTTAAGTTTTTTTCTTATTTCACTATTTTACAATATTTATGACAACTAGTACTGACTGAGTTTCCATTTAATGTTGAAAGGTCATATCCTCATGTCAAATTAATTCAATGTTGGAAGATCGTATAAATTTTTTTAATTCATTTAAATTTTCCAGAACTAATTTTAATTAAACTAACTTCCCTTCATGCTATTTAAGTTTTTTATATATTTCACTATTTTAAAGTATTTATGACAACTAGTACTGATTGAGTTTCCATTTAATGTTGTATGGTCAAATCCTCATGTCATATTAATTCAATGTCACAGGATTGTATAATTTTTTTTAAATCATTTAAATTTTCCAGAACTAATTTCAATTAAACTAACTTCCCTTCATGCTATTTAAGTTTTTTATTTATTTCACTATTTTAAAGTATTTATGACAACTAGTAATGACTGAGTTTCCATTTAATGTCGAACGGTCATATCCTCATGTCATATTAATTCAATGTCACAGGATTGTATAAATTTTTTTAAATCATTTAAATTTTCGAGAACTAATTTCAATTAAACTAACTTCCCTTCATGCTATTTAAGTTTTTTATTTATTTCACTATTTTAAAGTATATATGACAACTAGTACTGACTGAGTTTCCATTTAATGTTGAAAGGTCATATCCTCATGTCAAATTAATTCAATGTTGGAAGATCGTATAAATTTTTTTAATTCATTTAAATTTTCCAGAACTAATTTTAATTAAACTAACTTCCCTTCATGCTATTTAAGTTTTTTATATATTTCACTATTTTAAAGTATTTATGACAACTAGTACTGATTGAGTTTCCATTTAATGTTGTATGGACAAATCCTCATGTCATATTAATTCAATGTCACAGGATTGTATAATTTTTTTTAAATCATTTAAATTTTCCAGAACTAATTTCAATTAAACTAACTTCCCTTCATGCTATTTAAGTTTTTTATTTATTTCACTATTTTAAAGTATTTATGACAACTAGTAATGACTGAGTTTCCATTTAATGTCGAACGGTCATATCCTCATGTCATATTAATTCAATGTCACAGGATTGTATAAATTTTTTTAAATCATTTAAATTTTCCAGAACTAATTTCAATTAAACTAACTTCCCTTTATGCTATTTAAGTTTTTTATTTATTTCACTATTTTAAAGTATTTATGACAACTAGTACTGATTGAGTTTCCATTTAATGTCGAACGGTCATATCCTCATGTCATATTAATTCAATGTCATAGGATTGTATAAATTTTTTTAAATTATTTAAATTTTCCAGAACTAATTTTAATTAAACTAACTTCCCTTCATGCTATTTAAGTTTTTTATTTATTTCACTATTTTGAAGTATATATGACAACTAGTACTGATTGAGTTTCCATTTAATGTTGTATGGTCAAATCCTCATGTCATATTAATTCAATGTCACAGGATTGTATAAATTTTTTTAATTCATTTAACTTTTCCAGAACTAATTTTAATTAAACTAACTTCCCTTCATTCTATTTAAGTTTTTTATTTATTTCACTATTTTGAAGTATATATGACAACTAGTACTGATTGAGTTTCTATTTAATGTCGAACGGTCATATCCTCATGTCATATTAATTTAATGTTATAGGATTGTATAAATTTTTTTAATTCATTTAAATTTTCCAGAACTAATTTTAATTAAACTAACTTCCCTTCATTCTATTTAAGTTTTTTATTTATTTCACCATTTTAAAGTATTTATGACAACTAGTACTGATTGAGTTTCTATTTAATGTCGAACGGTCATATCCTCATGTCATATTAATTCAATGTCATAGGATTGTATACATTTTTTAATTCATTTAAATTTTCCAGAATTAATTTTAATTAAACTAACTTCCCTTGATGCTATTTAAGTTTTTTATTTATTTCACTATTTTAAAGTATTTATGACAACTAGTACTGATTGAGTTTCTATTTAATGTCGAACGGTCATATCCTCATGTCATATTAATTCAATGTCATAGGATTGTATACATTTTTTAATTCATTTAAATTTTCCAGAACTAATTTTAATTAAACTAACTTCCCTTGATGCTATTTAAGTTTTTTGTTTATTTCACTATTTTAAAGTATTTATGACAACTAGTACTGATTGAGTTTCTATTTAATGTCGAACGGTCATATCCTCATGTCATATTAATTCAATGTCATAGGATTGTATAAATTTTTTTAAATCATTTAAATTTTCCAGAACTAATTTTAATTAAACTAACTTCCCTTGACTTTTTCTGTGATTTTTTTTTTTAAATTGCTCTTTTGCTTTTTTACGCGGAATTTTTGCTTTTATACATCACACTTAAAATTGCTACAATTTTGTTAATATGTAAATATAATTTCATGCATGAGTAACCAAGCCTGACAAAATATTACCCCATTGAACAGGGGAACATTATTTTTTTTCATTTCGTTCTGTCTTAGTTACGTCTAAACACATGATACACTTGATACAACAAAAATACTTTTCTTATTAACCGTTGTTTCAATGTGTAACAACAGATTTTAACCAGGTGTAAAAAATGTTTTAATAAGTTATTAAACAATTCACGATTTTATTTTTCCATCTTTATTGATTCAAGTGTGATTTAATTTGTTTTTTTTTTTGGCATGAAGATATGTGGTAATTTTTAATGTGGCATAGCATAAGTCGTATATGAAATATGATAAATTACTCCTCGTCAAGGGCGGATGATCACATCAAGGTGAATTGACAAGTGTGCTGTAATGGAAGGGGAATATTAGGATACTAGCTTTCACTTGCAGCTTTGCTCGCTTGGTTATGTGGTTAGGTGTACCTCTTTGAATCATCGGTAAAGTTAGCGGTAGACCCCAGTCATTAATACTAATAATACAATTTCTCCTATAATGTGTGTATTGTTTCGTATATCCAGTAGAGTTTGATTTAGGACAATTATTGCTTTTTTATATAACATTTTGCTGTAGTGTCATTGATGCAGTGTCATATCCCGAGCATTATTTTCCTCTAAATTAGGGATTAAAGGGAATGATTCTTTTGCACATTTATATTGCGTAATTCGTGTTTCGAAAAATCATGTCGATCTGTTGTTCCATTGTGATGTTACTTTATTCCATTTGAGTAATTTTTAGTTTCAAATAAGAATTTCCTGAAAGTATGAAATTTCCTAGAATAACCTACGTCATTTCCCCGCCCGTCCCTTGACTGTCTCTGAGGAAAAAATCATGTTGATCCATTGCTCTGTTGCAACGTCAAAAATGGACAAAGAAACAATCGTTTGGATTTATAATATCCCAAAGGAATTAGATTTTCCGAGAAAAAAGTAAGCAATGTTATTTTCCTGCTCGTCCAACTATTTCCATGCAGAAAATTGCATTCGTGCATTACTGTGTTGTGACATGAAAGAAGGAGAAAAAAACACACTTTTGCCTTTATTATGTTAGTTAGGATTCAGATTACCACAATAAGAATAAAATATGAGTGCGTTTGTAAATTAATTTTTTATTATTAATTTTTATTAATTATTATAATATTTTAGATTTCAAATCATGAGTATAAGATAAGAGCTTACAAAATAGAATTAACATCATCTAACGCGTCATTTATATATGCAGTTTCTCTTGATGTCAGTTTTTCTAATGTTTCAGCTTTTTCTACCAAATTGTTCTATGTTTTAATCGATGAACTGACTAAAATGACACCTTAGCAAGATCATTGTCTAAATTTCATTTGGATAGCCACGGTTTTATTGAAGCAAAACAATTATACTATGCCTTTTTATACTTTATTGTAGTTAAAATAAATAAATATTGACATGACGTATGAATTATCCATTTACGTTTCGAAAAGAAAATTGATATAAAATAAGGCTTAAATGAACATCAAGATCCTGGATCTTTTAATTTTTCAAAAGATTTTTAATTAGTCTTTGAAAGACATCATTTTTAAAATAATATTTATTTTCATAGATCAATTTTACACTTTTCATACTCTGATCATAAAAAGATTCATCTTCTTTCAGTCATGTTAAAGTATTTTACTTTTTATCACAAAGTTACTTCTGATAGTAGGTTTAGTAGTAGGTTTTTTCAGTATTGTTGAGTTTAATTTTGTGTGTGGAACAGTCCTGACTTTGAAATGAATAAGTGTATGTTGATATTCATATGTAAATAACATCACTATACAATACTATAGTTATATTTTATTTATATAATATCAGCTGTTCGTGTCGTGTCAACTATATTGCTAGTAATTTTGTTAAGGTTTACATACTTTAGGAGTCGTAAAATTTTATACAAATTAGACAGTTTTTATTACTAATAAATTATCAATTAATATATATTATAAATAACTGTTCAATTATATTTTCTGAAAAATTGTTTCAAAAACATTCACAATGGTGTACATTGTATAATCCATCATTATGAATATTTTTTTCCATTGATCCACTGTTATGAATTGTAGAACTTCTCCTAAATTGCCTTTTAGAATTGTTTGCAATATTAGAAAAATCTTTGGTTTTCTTGTCTAAAAAAATGATCTGTCAAAATAGTTAAGGAAACTATCACTCATCAAAGCCAATTTTCAAAATATTGATTTTTCAGAAAAGTAATTTGAGGGGCGACGACTTTTAAACCAATTATTTATTATATTAAATTTAAAAAAATCAAACCAGGAAAAAAAAAATTTATTACACATATTGAACAGTAGTATATATAATAATTTGAAATAAAAATTTCCTTCATCTCATATCGATAGTTTTGAAAATTTTTCGTTGTTTGGTACTGACGTGAGACTGTTATTTTGAGAAAATTGCATTTAAAGTTTCACATAAGCTTTGAATGAGTACACGTCGTTGGTAAATTATTAAAATTTTTTTTTACTTTATATATCATTATTAATTATAAGACCATCGAGTTGCTCCTTTCCTTAAATGGTGAAGCCCTGACATTTCATTTATGATCTATTTTAATTTGCTTAGCATAATTTCAATGAGCTTCTAGTCCTTTCATTACATGAACAACTAGCGATATTGTATATTATAGTGATGATTTCAACAATTATAGGTCTGTACTATAATTTGGTCTTAAAACGCATAATAAATACTGTGCAAAGAGCCAGTATCAGGTATAAACCTGTTCAAATGAATTTACTATTCAATTAAGTGATTATATGTATAATTATGTCAATTATGTAATTGTGTCTAATTATGGGGCCTTGGTTATTGTAGTATTGGTCATTGTTGGCTCTCGAAGCCCTTTCTTCTTTTTTTACTCTGAATATTTTAACCTGATATTTTAACAGAATATTCTCGAGAGCTAAATACGAAAAAAAAATTAATTAAAAAATAAATTTTTTCAAATTCATAAAAATATATTATTTTACTTTCATAAACAAAAAGTTTAAATAATTCCACTGTTATTATTTGGCTTCATAATTTTTGGTCCATATTATATAATATATATACACACACACATATATATATATATATATATATATATATATATATATATATGAATGTGTAAATAAGTTTGTGTTCATTGCTCACATAACACAATTTCTTTTGACGGAATATTTTGTAACTGATTGCATTGTGTTTTACTCTATGTATGTTATGAGTCAGAATGTGTCACCTTCAAATTTTTGATAAATGTTTTCCATAGATACAAATATAAATTTCTGGATTAGGCGAGGTCTGAACCCAACGTTCACATGATTACAATATGCTTGTGTACAATATGTCATGCTTGTCTTCAGCCAATTTTGGTATATTTCTTATTAAAACACCTGGACATACAAACAATTTTCCACTTATGTTTTTTGTTGTATGAAGCTACTAACCCGGCTGATTCCGGATAATATTTTGAAGATGAAAATTTTTTTCAATAGACACACCATTTCCTGTACTATAATAAAACTTTCTTCATTGCAGTAGCTGAGCCGATATATTATTACCTAGTTAATTAAAGTAATCTAGTAGTTCGCTATATAATCTATTCTATAGATTAGATTTTTTTCAATTAAATGAAATAAAACATGTAGTTACCATGATGTAGTATTATTTCTAACTAGCGTGACCCGTGCGAAGTCTTCGCATTATTTATTCCATTATGAAGCTCAGATGACAGATCAAACAAATATTTTACTAAAATTGACATATAGAGGCGCAAGTATCAAAAGCATTGAGCTAAAGCGCCACTTTATTTATACGTGAGTGGATTTGAAATTAAACAAAAATTTTACCGAATGTCAATCATATTGACGTTGAGCCGTTAGATGGCAGCATTGCTGTTTTGTGTATATAATTTTAATAATTAATTAATTTGCAAAAACAATAGCAATAATAAATTTTTTAGTTGTGGATGCCGGTAGAGCAAGCAATTATCTATAAAATGATATATAATTTATGTGGATTAGTTGTGAGGTTTTTTCTAAAAAGGGAGAGTAACATCTTAACCTTAGCGTATTAATATATATGATGATGATGATGATGATTTATTTAAATTCTTTATTTAAAAGTACTACTTTATTTAAATTCTTTATTTAAAAGTACTACTTTATTTAAATTCTTTATTTAAAAGTACTACTTTATTTAAAAGACAACATCTTCAGATGTTGTCATTAAAATAAAATTATAATGAAATTCTACAAAATTTACGCCGAATATATTCAATTATTCTATTGATTTAGTTCCAAATAAATCTGTCATTTAATACTATATGCATTTCCTATACCTAAAAAGATGTTCACTATATTATTTTCTTAATATAGTCCTTTTTAAAACACAGATATCTTTTATCATATTACAATAAGGTATGTATAAAATATATGATAACTGGGAACTAAGCAGAGATTAGTATTTGATATAGTTTACTCTAGAGAAATTAATCTTAACTCTATTTTATGCAACACATATATATTTTAGTGGTACAGAATTTGATTATTTACTGTGCTACGTACTTGGAAAGAACTGACTTCGAAAGTTGTTGGGAGCGCTACATGGACATGTAAGCGAGTTGTCATGTTGACTGGTAACTGATGTTGGTGGTTGAGAGCTGCAGCTCTCAAATAGCATGTAATGTAATATGAAAATATGTATTTCTTTATAGACTGGTTATGTGAAATAAAATATTTTTTTAATAAACTTAATATATTTCTCACAGATAACGGAAAAAAGACGGTAATAGTAATATTAAGTCTCAATGTTATGATTTTGTTTTCTGCAGGATAAAACATTTGTAATATTCATGTAATGTAATTTATGTCGATGTATTTTACGTGTGAATGCAAAAGGCTGATCATAATTAATAGATCAAGTTATAGGGTTAATTTAAATTGTTCCACATTTTTTCAAGTCCAAGATAAAGTCGAACTAAAAGAATAAACTCGCTCTTTGGTGTGAAAATAATGTTTTTAGTTAGCTGTAAAAGTTGGAAAACATTTTCCTCATTTATGTATAAAAATTAGATTAGGGTGATTAAATCACTAATTAACAAATATAACTATAGGTAAAAAAATTAATCAATCAAACGGTATTAGTTAATCATAACATTTTTGAAAAATTACCAAACAGCAACATGTTGCATCTAGTTTTAAAAAATCCATCTTGAGTTTATTTTTCTGTAGTAGATATTTTACGATAAGCGTCATCAAATCTACCTGTATGTGAAAATATCCTATTGTTTTATTGACAACAAGTTATTTGAACTTGTGTATTTCGTAACCACATGAACTGTTATAACTCGTAACCACATGAACTGTTCTAAGATCTTGTACTTACCTTCTTTGCGAGAACATGTCAATTGATCCAAACACTCTATTTGTGGCAGCATTTTCCGCTTTGTTCAATAATCTTTAAATTTTTGTAAAGATATACTTATGGACAGTAAAACAAACATATTCGAATAGTTGTAATGGAAAAAGTTTACCATATTATTTAAGACAAAATACGAATACCAAGAGACAAGAGACGTATGTATATGTCAAGACAACATATACATTCTTCTTTCTTATTTTTATTTTAGAAGTCAATAGAAAAAAAAACTTAATGTGATGCTGTAAAGTCTGACGAATTAATTAATGTATCAGTAATCAAACTCAGGGTACCTAATTTGCCAAAATTCTAAAAAATTCTTTAGTTATTTTACATCAAATCCATATGTTTATTTTTAACAATTCTTATTTTTTTATATATCTGTATGTTTTAAGAGTAAGGATTAGAAGCAAACATCAAGCGTACAAAGTTGCACATACGCATGCAAAAGCAGGTTGACTTTAAAGAAGTTACACTTCCAATGTGCAGATACATTACCACACACCATTTTTGTTTACTATGTAAACAACATTAACAAATTTTTTTTCATGGCTACATGTACTTAGTTTTCCATATAATATTTTAAACAATCCAAATTTTCAAACTCTTCATAGAAGCAGACTTGATTACTTATGTTTATAGTTTGGGGCTGTGCTCTGAAAATAAGCCCAGTCGTTTTTTTTCGAATATACAACCACTTTCAATGACAAGTCTTCCATCCCAGCTGCAAAATTGGAATCAACTGGATCCTCGCAGTCAGAACTTGCCTTTTATAAATATTTTAAATTTTTTCTCTTGTAATCCCTTTCCCGTGCTGCATCATAATTCAGTTTAATTTTTTTCCATTACTTTATTCTTGTCTTGCCAGTATTTTAATTTTTCAATGTGTTTTATGTTCTTATTTAAATTTTTTGTATTGTTTTTTTCCAAACTAAGTCTATTATATTTTGATATAATATATTTTGTAATAGAGCAAATTCGTCAAATTCTTTTACACAAAATAACATTTTAAAACTTAATTACATTGAGATTGGTTGGGAAAGATTGCTCATGTGGCAGTAAGTTTTATACCTACATATGTATACAAAAAATATGAAAGAAATTAATATAAACAAGTAGATATTCGAAAGACAAACCGTCATCGCACCAATTCTTTTATGTATATACAAAATTGTTTAATATATAAAGCTTCAGGTTTAAATCGAGGATTTAATTAGTAGTAAACGACACATTCGAAAGACGTATATTCAAAATGAATTTCAAATTGGAGAATTTCAATTATGTTAATCCAAGAATTTATTACACGGGCCGCAGATTATGGTATGTATTTTTAAGTTAATGGAAAACTTGGTAATGTGATATCGTAATATCGTGTTTGAATAAAAAATTGTATATAATTTTATCGCATTTATCTCTTATGGCAATTGTATATATGCATCTTTATACGATTATTTTCTACTAGCAATCATAGTATAAAGTTTACCTTTATTTTTTCATCGGTTATTTGGCACATCACAATCGCTTTCCCTTTCCTCCGCGAGCTGATTATAGGAATAAAGCGAGATGTCAATATCGTATGATCGTCGTCCGCATTATGTTTGGTACGTCAGATGTCAATTCGTTTAAAAGAAAATTACTCTTCATGTATAGTGTAGTGCGAATGTTTACTTTTGAATGTGAAATTTTTCGTGTTTATTTATTATTACCGTATTATATTTGATATGCATTAAATATAATTATAAGTTGAGATTAAAATGTTTCCGAGCCTCAGTGGATCTTATAAGAAAGATGTGTACAGGTTATAATTTAAGTTATTTACGAAAACTTGATTCGTTAGTTGTTTTCACTAATACCTTAACTACGGTTCATCACCATGATAAAATCTGGACAGTTTCGTTAGTATTTAAATATAAATACAATAGCAGATGTACGTAAAAAAATATTTATAGTAGTTTGCATTAATGAATTTTTTTACCGTTCATTTTGAAGTAAGTTGGAATTAAGTACTGTTAGTTCGCGGAAACGTCTTGCTTTATTAGAAAAAAGGCGCGGAATTCATATCGTGTAAGATGGATATTCTCATTAATGTAGGTTCTTATTGGAATTCGAAAATTGATATTCCTGAATTTATTATTTTTTTAAATTCGTTATATTACGCGGTATCTCTCGATTTGGTGACTTCGTAAAGGGGGGAACTTATGCGTATTGATTAAATGATATCTTTGTTTTTTCGCTTTTGTAGATTTATTTTCAGATAAAAATTACAATTTTGTTATAATTATAGCATGACTCATTCAGCTATTACAAACAACTTGCATTGATAGAAAAATTACGCATGTAACCTCGAGGATTGTTACCTTATTTATCGTTTTGAGTTTCCTCCACGTGTTGTTGAGCTAAGTGGGATTTGTGTTATTGAGTCATGTACTCTATTGGAGTACATTACAGTGATGATAAATTAACACTTTTATTAAATATGTTGGTTTTTGTTAGTTATAGTAAGGCATGGAAATGTTACACTTATGGTAAGGAACAAAGCCAATCAATAAGGTGATCAATGATTGTAGCCTTGGATTTAAATATTTTATCTGTGATTAAGAGTACACAGTATATCTTATATAGACCATAAATATAATTGCTATATTATATAAATTTCTAATTAATAACAATGAAGTTAGGAATTAAAAGGTGGCCATGATTAAAAATATTTTTTTTTTTATAATGGGTTAGGATCAAATTGTCGGTCTTTCTTAGAGTAGTGACACCTTCGAAACGGTTGCTCGTAGAAGTGTTACAAAGAACTGAGATTTGAAAGTTGGGATGTTATGCCGTAGTTATAGTAAGACATGGAAATGTTACGAAGAAAGCATAATTAAGAAAATTATTAAGTTTTTTGGATATCTTTTTAATACAGAATAATAGAATAACCTATAATTTGCTGATATATTTCAAGGAGTTTTAAAATTTGTTGACTAATGTGAAAACCTGAACCTCAATGGTGGGTGGGAATGCAGTGATGGGTACATATAGGTAGATAGAGAGATATTTCAGGACTTTTAAAATTTGTTGATTGTAATATGGAAACCTGAATCTCAGTGAAGGAAGCGAGTGATTATTCCTTTGTAATGACCTATTTGGTGTAGGTATATAGATTGAGAATTTTATTTCTGAGAGTTGAATACTTTTAGAGAGGATGAGTGGAGGAAAATACTAGTGAGAATATCCATTATCTATGCTATTTTTTTAATATAACGTTCCAGAATAGTCTTTCGATTCATTCTGATCATTCTTTATTGATACTGGCAGTGTTTGGAGTGAAAATTTGATCCTTAAAAAATTTATGCAATTTCTATGCCATTCTAAACCTTTTGATCAAACAATATCAGTTGTAAGCTATATCAGCAAAACATTAATATAACTTTGGTTGTAACAGCTTTTGGAGTGATAAGTTATGTAATGTGTAATTTCATAAATATAAATAATAAGACTAAAATTTAAAATATGCGGAATGAAAAAGTTAGTTAAATCAATTTATTTTTAAAAATCTTTGTTATTCTTTGGCTACGCCCTGTCGTGCATTATTTGTTTTTAAAATATAACCAATAATTATGCATGAAATGTGTAATTTGATGGATGTTTCAATGTAGTTGTTTTTTTAACTCTATAATAAATACTCATTAAATATTTTTTTAAATTTATGCATTGGCTTTTGCCGGTGGCTTTTTATTCTAGATATCATTTGAGCTATTTTTTGACTTGTATGCCAATTATGGTAGAATTTTTTGCCTTTATTGATGATGGGTGAGAGCATGGTTTGTTTCTGCTCATTATCTCAAAGAAAATTGTATATAATTGTTATTATCGTGATGCAGGTGATCAATCTATTATTTCTAATAGTTTTTACATAATTGTTTAATTAACTTTAAAAAAAATTCTATTGCCGGGCAGAAGTTTAATGTTATTATTTTATTTATTTGTTTACAGGCCGTCTATGTCCCAGGGTACGGTGATACACAGCCAAAGGTTTCAAGAAAAAGATTTCACCGTTGCGACACCAGAGGAGTTTGTACGGCGATTCAAAGGAACAAAGCCGATCAATAAGGTGATATTTAACATTATTTATAATATACAATGATTGTAGCCTTGGGATTTAAGTTGTGATTATGAGGACACAGTATACCTTATATAGACCATAAATACAATTGCTATATTATATAAATTTCTAATTAATAACAATGAAGTTAGGAATTAAAAGGTGGCTATAACTAAACATAATTTTTTTTTATTTTGGGTTAGGATCAAATTGTAGGTCTTTCTTAGAGTAGTGACACCTTCAAAAAGGTTGCTCGTAGAAGTGTTACAAAGAACTGAAATTTCAAAGTTGGGATGTTATTATGCTATTTGCCCTCTAATTGATATTTTTGCCTGACAATTTAGAAAAAAGATTCTGTGTATGCCGACATTATTAAAGAAGCTCAAGAGAGCATTTTAAAATTATGAGTATATCTATTGCCATACTTCTACTACTTTATGAAGAATAAGCAGTTACAATTTTGTAACTAGTTTAAGTCTCAAAAATAACAGTCGCCTTTAAACATTTCAAAAGTTTGTGTGGTTCCAGAACTTCGTCAAACAACGTCATTTGCATTGTGTGAATTCATTAAAAGTTCGAGTTAATGTGTTGCTCAGTTAAAAGAGGGTGTTTGGAATAATTACATTTTTTTGGTTTATTATTTGTTGTGTGTAAATGGAATGGAGAAAAAAATATGAGAGACTAAGTCTTTTTTAGTTTTTTACATTTTTATTAATCAATGTCAAAATTAAAGTGGCTTGTACAAAAATAATTTTGACTGTGACCGGTATATCTCAGTATCCTACGCAAGGTAGTCATTTGTAGCGAACAGCACCGTTTATAAGTTTTAACAAATGCCTGAGTCTATGCACATAACGTATTTACTTTTGTGTGTTGGCATCATAAGTTATTGTTCCGGAATTTTTTTTAAAATCTAATAAAATTTCCATTAATTTTGCATTCATAATTTATAGCAGAGTGCCTCTGTACTATTGGCATGTTTTGCTTTTAAATGGTCCGTAGATAAAGTTGTAATTAACGTTTCACATGTTGTCAATTTCTCAGCGTTATTTGAAACAATTTATCTCTTAACAAATTTACGTGTCTATATGCAATGTTGAGACTGGTTTGCCCGAGAGTTTATTGTTATTTAAAGAATCTTGTTAACAATCTATTGTGTCTTTTGTAACGGCTATTGAGCGTGATGCCTCGTGCTTGGTTTGAAGTGGATAGTTGTTTAAATATTACCTTGACACTGTATAATGGATGTAAGAAGTGTTACTTAGTGATGATGTAATGGTTTTAGACTTAGCTGTGATGTATATATCAATCATGTTAAATTATTTTAATAATTTTGAGAGTTATGGAAAGTAAAAGTGAATTCTTACGCAAAACATTTTTTATATGTTCTTCCAAAATTTTATTATGCATATCAGTTAATAAAATTTGACTGACGATCTAATAATGATAAAAAGTAAGGTTTAAATAAATAAGTTGTAAAACAAATGAAATTTTAAATAAAAGGTAGTAAAAATATTTAAGAGATTTTATGTACGAGTTATCTAGAGCTAGATGAATTACTAATATGAATTATCGAGAGCTAGCATATTTATTCTAATAGTAGGCTATTAGAATAAATATGCTAGCTCTCGATCATATTTGTAGTATTTTGTAATAATATAGAATAGCTACTTTTAGAATAGCTATTTAGTTAAAGTAACGACATAATATTTATCAGTAGGTTTCATTTTAGAACTACTTAACTTGGAAAAGTAAAAGTTTACAAAATTTAAAAAGCAACATTTTCAGCAAAAGTTATGACCATCCACACTTGATTTATGCAGTTATGATTGTCACTTCTTCAATATCTGCTCTCAACAAAGCAGCTCTCTGGACAAAAAAATGGCGCATTCAATTAAACTAATCTAAATCAACAAATATCAACTTTACAAATAAAAAGATAACACAACAACTAGTCTTTATTAATGAGTACCATTATTACCATATGCAAACACCGCTAAATATCTTGGTATGTCTCTCAACGCCAAGCTTCGGTGGGAAGAACATATTAAGAAATGAACGCACTTAATATCAAGTTCAGAAAAATGTATAGGTTGCTTGGTCGTAATTCTGAGCTTTCAACATACAACAAGCTTGTTTTGTATAAGCAAGTCCTACTCCCAATTTGGAGTTATGTAATACAGCTGTGGGGCTGCGCCAGTAAGTCTAATATCCAATTGGATACAAAGATTCCAAAACAAAGTGCTTAAGTGTGTAGTTAATGCGCCTTGGTATGTCCGTAACTGTGATCTCCATCGCGATCTTGAGATTGAGATGGTAGACGATACTATCAGTAGATTTGCTAGTTCTCACCAAAAGAGAATTCAAACCACATTAATCCAGAAGTGTCCAGACTCTCAAATGTGCAAAATATTATTAGAAGACTCAAAAGAATAAAACCTTTTGAGCTTGTTAGACATTAGAACACTAAGTGATTCAAAGGAAAATCTTAGTTTAGACAGCACATAGTATATTAATTCAGAAACAAATTAATTGTTAGTTACGTAACTAGTTTTAATAAAAAATGTAAAACAAAAAAAAACTTCAATATTTAATACTAGCGTGACCCGTGCGAAGTCTTCGCATTATTTACTCCATTATGAAGCTCAGATGACAGATCAAACAAATATTTTACTAAAATTGACATATAGAGGCGCAAGTATCAAAAGCATTGAGCTAAAGCGCCACTTTATTTATACGTGAGTGGATTTGAAATTAAACAAAAATTTTACCGACCGTCAATCATATTGACGTTGAGCCGGTAGATGGCAGCATTGCTGTTTTGTGTATATAATTTTAATAATTAATTAATTTGCAATAACAATAGCAATAATACATTTTTTAGTTGTGGATGCCGGTAGAGCAAGCAATTATCTATAAAATGATATATAATTTATGTGGATTAGTTGTGAGGTTTTTTCTAAAAAGGGAGAGTAACATCTTAACCTTAGCGTATTAATATATATGATGATATGATTCCTCCCATGCAATATCTTTTGAATTGAGTTATTCTGCTGTGACTTTAAAGTAGTACATTAAAAAAAATAAGATGGGGCTGTGTTGGTACATGGCTGCCTGTTTGAAGAAATAGAATATGTCAAAATGTGACCATACTGATATTGCATATAAGAATTGTTTTGGTTACTTTTATTTTGGCAGTGTGATGCATAAATTTTGAGAACTTCCCGCCGAGTCTGTTAATGCTCATCATCGAACATCCGGGTCTTTGCGAATTTTCCATCTTTCTTACTATAAATGTTTTCTATAATTATACCAGTGTTCTTTACGCTTATTTTGGATGTATTGTAATTTTTGCAAAATTTCCACAGTTTTTACGAGAGTTATACAAAATAAGTTATAAATGTTAAGGTTTTATTTGATTAACCTATTTGAAGAAAAGGAAATAAAGGAGAGCCCAAACATTGTGCTCGCATAACAAAAGCCAGAGTGAAACTAAATTAATGTGCGGCCGCTGTGCACATTCTTGTATATCAACTTTGTCCACAATTAAGTGAAACTACGTGATGTAGTATTATTTCTACTTTCTTTAAGTTCTTTACCACGTCCTGGGCTCCTAGCAAAAATCTTTGCTAGGAGCCCACCTAAAGATATTGTAATACAACGAAACCTAGGTCGTGGTAAAGATCTTAAAGAAAGTAGAAATAATAGTACATCACGTAGTTTCATTTAATTGTGAATAATGAATTTCTCAAAATTAACGCCAAATATATTCAACATCAACTTTGTGTTACTATTGCATTAAATTATATTTTAATAATAAATGACAGAAGGTTGTATGAAACTCGGTTTGTGAATCATTTAAGGCTGTAGCATGGGCAAAACCTGTACAGCAGTAAGTTTCATAGAATATGAAAGTTTTATTCGACCCTGAGAGGCTTGTGAGCAGAACATGAGTGGCTGAGTAATGTTAATTGACCCTAAATATGTAATATTTTTCCCAAAAAATTGAAAAATTCTGGAAGTGGGTATTATGTAGAAGTCACACAAAAAATAGTCTTTGGACCTAATGTATTGCATTATAATGCATTAAGGACATATCTGAAATATATCCATTTATTTACTGAACTTCTTTTTTTATAAGTAAAGAATCAAAGTGTTTTTGGAATAGTATTATTTTAGTATTATTTTATTTGAGTATTATCCTCACTTTGTCAGTAACATAATTTTCACTATAATCTTTTATCTCTGGAAAATAAATTTCCAAAACAAATAATATTATCATTGATCTAATAATTAAAAAGATGTTTGGCTGATTATAATAAAGCATTTAAACTCTGAAAATAAATCACCAAATAACAGTATTATTATTTTGTGATTTATTTGTTTATATAAAATATCACACACTTTTTGACAATGACAAATTTGGCTTCGTTTAATAGGACAAACGGACCCTCTTTCCTTTATTAATTTTCCATCTTGAAAACCTTTTCAAACAGTCTCATTGTGAATGGTGTTTCACTGCGCCATTACTTTACAATAAAAAAAGAAATGAAAATGTTTTTTTGATGTTAATTTTGTTTTTATCGCTATTATGTTATTTCTAATGTTTCTATGTTTTTATATTCACAGTAAAATGGAGTCTTCTGCATTACTTTAGTGTCATATTGGATATTGTTGTTCAAAAAATTTGTTGTTGCGTTACGAATTTCTAATTAAATAAAGGTTTAAATTATGTTTTTCAGGTTCTCATAGCCAATAACGGAATAGGCGCTGTAAAATGTATGCGATCAATAAGAAGATGGTCATACGAGATGTTCAAGAACGAACGGGCCGTCAGATTTGTTGTTATGGTGAGCATGATTTTCAGTTACTTAATATGAATAACTTAATATACTAAAAGGATTGAGTATACAAAATAAATCATAAAAATTCAACCACTTAGTTCAGAAGTTACTTCTTTATAAAAAATATATGGTTAACTTATTTGTAATTTAAAATAATTTAAATGAAACAGTTTTTTTGCAATTAATTTGGAAAAACAGAAAGATAGTTCGATAGGACTTAGTGTAAAAATTCAATAAAATGTCCGTGCCAAAGTTTCATAGTTAATCTTATGATATCGAACGAACATCATTGCTTTGTCGCTTAAACCACGGCAGGCAATCGATAGATGATGTCATGAAACTAAATATACTAAGTGCTACTAAGTTTTTAAGTGTGATCTTAGGGACTTGTTATTTTTAAGTGTGATCTTATTGATTTTAGTTATATACTATGTTGTAATCATTATGTATATTTATAAATAGAAATATACAAAAAAAGACACAGGTAAGTGCAAATTGTACTTGTGAAGTTAGTGTGCCGTACCATTGTTGAAGCATATGTGAAGTTACATTTTTTATGCATTTTAACCATTTAGCCGTATCTGATGAGTGTACTCGTGAAGAAATTGCACTATTTTATGTTGTGATGAATATACTATCGCGTGGATAAGACAGCTACCTTATGCTACTTAAATTGCAATTTTAATGAATACTAAAACATATTACCAATTTCCGAGATTAATAAAATATTTGGAGTCTAAGATGAAATAAAATAACTGAGTATAAATGTAGACTCGTATGGATGAAGATGAAGTGTAACAAAATCATGATTTTGAGAAAATCTCATCGAAAGACAAAACAATTACAAAAACTTGAATAGTATTTAAATAAATAACTTATACTTCAATATGAAAAAAATAATTTTTAATGCTACTCTGGATAAGATAATTTTATTTATGAGAAAAATAAAAGATTACATTTATCCTCTACTTGGAAGTAACATCTTCAAATAAATTATGTGGAAAAAATTGTGTACAAATTGTTTCTAAATTTTTAATTTTTTTCTGGCAAGTATCACTAAAAGCCACCTTAGTAACATAACGTTTTAGCATATGCTAATAAATTGGCACATCCGGGCAATAAAAAATGTTATACTGGTTAACACTCGTAATATAAACATCTTGTTATACCTTATAAGTTAACCAATCTTTTCCTAGTTGTATTTATTATTGTCACTCGTTGTCCACGTTGATGCAATAACAACTCCGTCACAATGCCTCGGCAGATTTTCCTAATTTCACACTTAGTTGTGGGATTACCCTCTAATGACATATTAATTTGTACAAATGTTTGTGAGGGATGATATCTCTTATATTTAATTGTTATTTTTTGTTTTTTTTTGTATTGTATGCCAACTATTTATGTTATGGCTTATATAAAAAAATTAGACAGTCTACACAGCTTTTAAATATTATACAGTTACTGCTTTATTTTTATTACACAATATAGGTATTCTGTTCAAAGAGGTTACCATAGCTAATTGGTTAATGCGAGGAAATTATACTTCTTATTATTTTATATATATATATATATATATATATATATATATATATACACACACACACACACACACATATATATATATATATATATATATATATATATATATATAGTTTATATTTAAATAGTTACATTGGTTATATTAGAAAAAAGTATTTCAGGGAATATGATGCTGATTTTTCAGACCAATAATTTTGAGATCATGGGGTACTTGCGAGAACTTGCCTGCACACTACGGCATCCTTCGATCTAAATATCAAATAAAGTTTACTTTAAATGCAGCTTCAATAAACCATCTTCGTGAAAATTATAGTAGAAGTTACCTAAAACGTCTGCTCTTCCCAAACGTGTATTATAATTAGATATAAAGTGCAATTTAGTATATGAGTGTAAGTCTAATGTAGTATTGTGTGAAATATATAATAAATATCACCAATAACTTTAAAATTAATTAAACAATGTAATTCACGTTTTGTTTCCTTTAATATTATATTGCCAGTATATACGAAACTTAACTTTTAAAAAGATTTTATATTAAAGTGATAATATCGTATTTATATTACAGCAAAATTGATTTAATATAATGGAATTTGATAAAAAAAGGATTTTCCTGTCACGATGCAATTAAGAAACAGACATTCTATAACGAAAAGGGTTTCTAGGAAGCTAAATAAGATCACGTACAAGGACGTTATTATTTTAAGTGGTATAGAACTGAAGATACGTAAAGAGAAGTATTCTGGTTTAACACGTGAGCGAAAGTAACTTATAAAACATGGATTTATTTTTTCCGGACGTATCCTTCCTCGGGAAAGAACAAAACTGCAAATGATGAACATGGATATTTGTTAAATGTAATCTATGTGTAACGCTAAGTATGGTAGTTAATAGGATGACGAAATTGTTGCATAAAAACCAGAAATATTATCAAAATACCAAAGAAAACGTTCTTTTTCATTGAAGTTTGAATATAGAAATTTTATTTATATCAATAATCGGAAAGAAATTGATATTTTAACGCATCCATTGGGGAGCAACAATTTTTCAGAGATTGTGGATAATTTTTTGAAAAAAATGCATTAAAAAAGAAAATTTTTAAACTTGTATTTCTATAACTTTTCATTCAATATTCGATGTAATAAATTTAAAAAATAATGTTACTTTCGTGTCTAAAAATTGTAGATACCCAGCTTTAGTAGTGAGATCAGAAGAAAGTAACTTGTTATTTTGGTTTTTCAACTGGGTGGAAATGTAAAATGTATTTAATTTTAACAGGTGACCCCCGAAGATTTGAAGGCGAACGCGGAATATATAAAGATGGCGGATCACTATGTGCCAGTGCCTGGCGGCTCCAACAACAACAACTATGCCAACGTGGAGCTCATTCATGACATCGCCATCAGGCAGCAAGTGCAGGTGGGCCCTTTTAACACTTGACATACACAATGATGTATCATTGTAAATTAGTATTCTTTGTAATAGAAATATATAAAAAGCAGTATTTTAAAACAAATCACCACTATTTTAGGCTGTTTGGGCAGGATGGGGCCATGCATCGGAGAATCCTAAGCTCCCAGAATTGCTGCATCGAGCAGGTATTGTGTTTATAGGGCCCCCCGAAAAGGCTATGTGGGCACTGGGAGACAAAATTGCATCCAGTATAGTCGCACAGACTGCCAATATACCGACCCTGCCCTGGAGTGGAAGCGGTGAGTTTATGCTCTTTTTTTTATATACCATTAAGACTTAACTGGGCTTGGGGTAGTAAAAACTTGTTCCATTTATTGTTGTGCACCTGCTGGACTTGATGGTATTTTCCAATTTTTGTAAAACCACATGAGCGGAACCTTGGTCGCTTATGTGGTTGTCTGTTATTAAAATTTTACTTTTTAAAGATATGAACAGGGATCTTTGTCGAAGATCATTTGTTTAATAATGCTAATAGCCTTGTTCATTTATTGTGTAAGTAGTGCAAAGATTTTTCCCTTGATTTGTTTACAAAATTATTGTTGCTTAGGGTAGCTATGCACTAAGTCAATGATATAGTTGTAGGGCCTGACCAGACAACTTATCTACAAATTAAAAAAAAACTGCATGAAATTCATTTAGTGGTTCTCAAGTTATCAGTACACATACTGATAGAACAGATAGATGGAACCCTTATAGGATTAACTAGAGATCAAAAATCATTGCATTCTTATTCTATATGGAATTATAGATTTTAGTTTTAAATATGGGTCTGTAAAAGATATAATTGGCAATATTTATTCATACTATAGACTTACAAACTGATTATCAAAACCTGTAGGGTACTTCTGCTCTACTTACAATCTTGAAAATCGGCATAAGCGGCGCTTTTATAGCAGAAGTGAAGGTAAAAATCTAAAAATCATTGACTTTTAACTCTGTGTGGAGTTATCACATATTTTTTTTAAATATCTGCATGTGAAAGATATAGTAGGCAAAATATTTACGTTCTAAAAAATAAAAATTTTGTCAATAGTTTAATACAAATGCTTAAATGTGTACGGAACTCTCGTAGTGCGAGTTCTACTCGTGCTTGACAGGTTTTATTTTAATATTATCGTCTGTGGTACAGGTAGCAACAAATGAGTTATTAATTTTGAATTTGGTTGTGTACAGTATGTTTCATTTCCTGAAATGCTGAGAAATGAGATTTTTGTCATGCTTGTTAAAATTTCTAGTGTTATTCAATTTTTTAGTTGATATTTTCCGTAAGCGTAGGAATCTATATAATATGGAACCCAACATAAATGCAAGCGAAGTTGCGAGTCTGGACTTAAATATTTATGCTGACTACATTATACATAATCACTTTGTTTATTAACAACTGCTTTTATAATAACTATCTATTGAAGAGTTTACTTTTTAAATCTATGTTAAACAGTAGTTTTATATTCTTGGATATCAGCATATAACCTTGAGACTAATGTTTTAGGGAATTTATGTGTATTTACGTTTCCTAAGGGTCTTTATACAATATCTTTTACTTCACATATTTTTGAGTTTCTACTACTCCATAGTATTTACTCTTTTTAGCTTGTCTTTGATTATCAGAACTAAATTTTTTGGCACAAATATAATTTTTTCACAAGTCAATATTGAATACAGTAGTTGACTCATTCTAAATTTTGATATTTTTTGTACAATATTGTGAAATATACGTTAATTAAAAACCAGTCTTGAAAAAAATTCAAAAATTGATTGAAAAATAAGGCAATTGTAGGCTTCTAAATTTGAAGATACGGATAGAGTTGAGTATATCCCTGTCTCTTTTCCTCTCGTAGAATATAATGTGTAATATTAAAAATGGCCTCACAACACAGTAATGCCGTCCTTCTCTAAAGGTTAAATTTAAACTTTTATAACTCGGTCAATTTTTAAGATTATTAAAAAAATTTTCACTCTTCATCAGCCTGTACCTTGAAATTATGATTAATAAATTAAAAAAAAATTAGTCAAATACCCAATTGTTTGTTTGTTTCTTATAGAACTCAAAGCACAGTACACAAGTAAAAAGATCAAGATATCTTCCGATCTCTTTGCTAGAGGCTGTATAGAGACACCAGAACAGGGATTGCAGGCTGCCCACAAAATTGGTAAGATATTGTGTGCTTTATATGCTCAGTAGATTAATATGTCTGGACACTGTTTGTAATAAAGTTATTAAATATATTTTAATTCCTTTATAAATGAAAAAAAAATTATCAATGAAAAATTTTAAAAAACTGAATACCTTATTTTTGTACATTATATTTAATTTGGTAATAAATAAGGAAAGCTCTGAAAATAATTTCATTTAGTTTCTGGGAATTAGTAGGCCGTATCTATCTCTTACACTAATGAAGATTTGAAGTTATCAAATGTATTTTAATTCCTTTATAAATGAAAAAAAAATACAATGAAAAATTTGAAAAAACTGAATACCTTATTTTTGTACATTATATTTAATTTGGTAATAAATAAGGAAAACTCTGAAAATAATTTCATTTAGTTTCTGGGAATTAGTAGGCCGTATCTATCTCTTACACTAATGAAGATTTGAAGTTATCAAATGTATTTTAATTCCTTTATAAATGAAAAAAAAATACAATGAAAAATTTGAAAAAACTGAATACCTTATTTTTGTACATTATATTTAATTTGGTAATAAATAAGGAAAGCTCTGGAAATAATATCATTTAGTTTCTGGGAATTAGTAGGCCGTATCTATCTCTTACACTAATGAAGATTTGAAGTTATCAAATGTATTTTAATTCCTTTATAAATGAAAAAAAAATACAATGAAAAATTTGAAAAAACTGAATACCTTATTTTTGTACATTATATTTAATTTGGTAATAAATAAGGAAAGCTCTGAAAATAATTTCATTTAGTTTCTGGGAATTAGTAGGCCGTATCTATCTCTTACACTAATGAAGATTTGAAGTTATCAAATGTATTTTAATTCCTTTATAAATGAAAAAAAAATACAATGAAAAATTTGAAAAAACTGAATACCTTATTTTTGTACATTATATTTAATTTGGTAATAAATAAGGAAAGCTTTGGAAATAATTTCATTTAGTTTCTGGGAATTAGTAGGCCGAATCTATCTCTTACTCTAATGTCGATTTGAAGTTATCAAATATATTTTAATTCCTTTACAAATGAAAAAAAATTATCAATGAAAAATTTAAAAAAACTGAAACCTTATTTTTTTTGTACATTATATTTAATTTGGTAATAAATAAGGAAAGTTCTGAAAAAATTTCATTTTGTTTCTAGGAATCAGTAGTCCGTATCTATCTCTTACACTAATGAAGAACAGAACATATACATATGTGTGGAAGCATGTGCCCATTCATTGACAGGTCTATAAAAACTGAGGACCTATTATCATTTAATAATATAAGGCGTGTCAAATAAGTGTGTTCGTCATAATTTCATTAAAATGCAAGACATAAAAATTCTACATTTGAACAACTATGACTACACTTTTGTAATTATAGGCTGACGTCTTTGCGACATATTTTCCAATAAGTCAGCAGTGGTTAACGAAGCTTTTACTTTATAAATCCCCACATATTTTCTACTTAGTATTTATAAGGTGACTAAAACCCAAAATGGTCCACATTATTTTTTTGTTCTCATTTCCCATAGCGGTTACCGCATTGTTAAAGAAATTTTGTGAATATCAATGTTATAAATGTGAATGTTTTTTCTTCTATCAGGTTTCCCTGTAATGATCAAGGCATCAGAAGGTGGCGGCGGTAAAGGTATCAGGAAGGTTGATAATTCGGATGACTTCACTAGCATGTTCAGACAGGTAGTTACATATATTTAATAAAACATTAGATATAAAATGCGCTGTACGTTATATATATTAAAAAAAATAAATTCAAAAGGCTTTATGTAAGCCATAAAAAAGATATACTATATTTAGCATTTTTGTCTGTCTGCCTATGTGTCTATTTGTGAGCTATAAAATTTATTTCGTGGATTTAGAGACAGGTCTTTTTTAATTTTTTGAGCGAAAAGGTAAGTTTCCGTTAACTAATGATTGTGATATTGTGACATTACTACCCACTAACTGTCTCACTGTTACAATAGGCTGAAGTAGGTATTCTATGTGGATAAAATTACCGATTCTTGCTATTTATTTCGTTAAGATATGTTATTAATAGCTTTTTGCCTATGGCTTCGTTGTTCTTTCTTGTCAATTCGAGATAAGATTTTTGCAGGATGTTGAATATGTATCAAAAATTGCTTGAATTTGTCTATGTTAAAAAATCTTCCAATTTTGGAAAAAGTTTAAAAATAAATAATCAATACGCTTGTCTTTAATCAAGGATTTTTGAAATCCTGAATTGGCTTGATTTTATTCTAAGTTTATCTGATATGCGGCATTGTTCCACTGACCTCTTCATGTTTATGTATATTTTACTTTGAAATTATTTTTACCAGGTTTTTATTTACTAATGTATTTATTTTTTTTCGTTTTTTTTAGTTGCATGTTCTTCATTTGTATTAGTGTTTTAGTAGGTTTTTTAAATTTTGTGAGGTTACACAAGTTACTTGTTTTATATCCTCACTATATACATATCCAGCGTTGATCTAATTACTTTGAAAGACGTATGGAAGGGCACGCAAGTGCTAAAGCTTTATTTAAGTTTTTTTTATAGAAATCCCTTACTAACGTTCCTTTATAAATGTTATCAGGGAATATTTTTTGTAATTTTTAATACTCATTTCGGATTATAGACTTCAGAAATTATATTTATGGAAATAGCAAGTGAATAAGCTTTTGTATGTATTGTGAGGCGCAGATTAAAAATTGTTAAGTATAGTTCTTGTGTGTTCTTGGTATGCTTAAACCGTTCAGGGATAGGTAGTCGTTGTAAGTTTAACTTTTCTTATTTTTCTGTTACAAGGGTGACGTATTACTGCGCATGATCATGGTTTGAGACGGAAAAGCATTTTTAATCACGAATATATATTTTAGAAGTACGTAATGGAAATTTGCATACTGTAAATAACAGTAGGTGTATTAACAGTAGGCATATTTTTAGGATTGATTGATAATAACAGTAGGCATATTTTTAAGATTGATTGTACAGATGTTCTTTATAATACTGTTGTTATATCTATTTTTATATTTGTAATATTAATAAGATGTTGATGTGAAGAGTCAAAATATTCTTTTTTACTTTTGTTTTGTTCGCAACAAGTTATGCTATTTACTGTTTATAAAATCATATATCTTCTACGGACACGGTGTTGGCAATAATATAACAGTACTGTGTTTCTCGTTCCCTATCTTCATTGACTGTGTTATATGTTGATTATGCTTTTTTGTTGCAAAAGGCTTTCGGTACTGCCATGGATCTAATTCTATTGATATTATTACATTAGGTTAAACTAGTTGCTGATTTCAGTTTTGCCAAAATAAAAAGGGTCATGACTGTATTTTATTTGTTGATTGTATTGTAACGATTATTTATTTATTCCGTGCTCTAGTTGAGTATGGGACTGTACGGTCCAATCTTGTGACTTATAAATAATAGATTTTGCTGTAAATATATTTGATATAGATATTTTAATGCAAATATTACCGGATTAGTTTGTTTAACTCCAAAATATGTCTGGTCTGATTTTGATAAATATATTGGATGAAGAGTTGATTAAGATATAAACGGTTTAGTTTATTTAACTCAAAAATATGTCTATAGACGGATTTTGCTATATATATATATATATATATATATTTGATATAGATATTTTGATGTTTATATAATTGGTTTAGTTTATTTAACTCAAAAATATGTCTATAGACGGATTTTGCTATATATATATATATATATATATATATATATATATTTGATATAGATATTTTGATGTTTATATAATTGGTTTAGTTTATTTAACTCAAAGATATGTTTATGGTGTGATTTTGCTAAATATATTGGATGAAGAGTTGATTAAGATATAACCGGTTTAGTTTATTTAACTCAAAAATATGTCTATAGATGGATTTTGCTAGATATATATATATATATATATATATATATATATATATATATATATATATACATATATATATATATTTGATATAGATATTTTGATGTTTATATAATTGGTTTAGTTTATTTAACTCAAAGATATGTTTATGGTGTGATTTTGCTAAATATATTGGATGAAGAGTTGATTAAGATATAACCGGTTTAGTTTATTTAACTCAAAAATATGTCTATAGTCGGATTTTGCTATATATATATATATATATATATATATTTGATGTAGATATTTTGATGTTTATATAATTGGTTTAGTTTATTTAACTCAAAGATATGTTTATGGTCTGATTTTGCTAAATATATTGGATGAAGATATATTGATTAAGATATAACCGGTTTAGTCTCTTTACCTCAAAAATATTTCTATAGTCTAATTTTGCTACAGAGAATGGGTCGCAAAAACAATTTATATAATAATTAGCCTAAACATCGTAGAATTTCTTTATAGATTTTCACATTGTGTACAATATCTTTATACATTATTTTAATTTAGCTGTATAAAAGTTTAAAATTTTAACTTGACAAAATTATTAGCACATTACGATTCCCTTCTCATTGTCCACAGTTTTAACGAGATATTGAAATATCTGTATCCATCTGGGTACAATAAGATATATTATGGTGAAATTTAAAACACGAGCAAACAAAACTTCCCCCTTGGTAAAATTAGTATGATATACATTTTGTGCCATTCTTTCGTTTTTCCTATACCCTATCTCCAAACCAACCTAATGAGTCTTTCTTCAGTTCTTTTATCATCGGTTGTTATTATGTTGTTTTATATTATTCACTTCGATATGTAATTGTTAAATTTATTTAGTCATTGAAAAATGATATTTATATTTTGCTAACCTTCCTGATTAGGGTTTAATATATTTTAAAAAGCGCTAAACGCTGCATAGGTTTACCTTCCAACTGCTTGTGTATAATGTGTTTATAACTATTGAGCCATTCGACATTTTCAGTAGATTGGGTTTAAAATTGTACGATAACGAAGAGTATGTATGTCGAATGGTAGGTTATAAATCAAAGATAAGGAAGAAATAAGTGAAATAAATTTATTTCATTGTGTCGTGATCGTATTCCTAGATGCATGAGGTGCAACACGAAGCAAAATTATTCGGAACATAAAAATATTAGTATTTACCTCAAACTCTTTGATAAGCTGATTTGCCCCTCCTCATGGTGTTTCTTCTCGAAGAATTGGTGGATACTATAAATCTAAATGGATTTGGTTTCAAAGCAGAACGTCCCGTATTGATAGATGTTCCTTGTATTCTATTTCCATATTTTTTTGCTATTTCTTGGGTAGCTAGCTTATCAATGTGACCGCCATCTCGTTTAACAGATATCCATTCAAACATATCATGTCTATGAATGTAAAACAATCTTGTAATAATTTTTTTACTTGGTTTTTTTTTCAATTAATCGATCAGAGCACGAACGTTTTCTATGTATAATTAAATCTCTTTTGAGTTTACACTTAACAACTATTAATTTGGATATATTTGGCGTTAATTTTGTAGAAATTCATTGTTCGCAATTAAATTAAACTACATGATGTAGTATTATTTCTACATCACGTAGTTTCATTTAATTGTGAACAATGAATTTCTACCTAGGTTTTGTTGTATTACAACATCTTTAGGTGGGCTATTAGCTAAGATAAGTATAAGGGTTGATGAATTTAAATAAAGTAGAAATAATATTACATTACATAGTTTGATTTAGTTGCGAATAAAAATTAAGTTTTAGAATTTTGCAGACAAAACTATATGATAAATTAGCGACATAATAAACGTCATTAAAAAACTGTTAAGCACGAGTGGAACTCGCGCTACGAAGATTTCATACACATTTAAGCATTTATAAATATTTAATTGTACATGATATAGAACGAATTGAAATGATTTAGAACGAAAATATGTTACTGTCTGTTATACCTTTCACAGCTACTGCTTATTATATTTTCAAACAATACATTCAGTAATTTACAAACCGCAATATGTTATATCATTATTTATCTTCTACTTGTAGTATGGCAATATGTATCTTTGTATTTTTCCACATTATACTTATAAAATTAGTTTCTCGTATGATTTTTCAGTTTTTGTTCTCACTCTTGTACCATGCTACGAATTTATAGTGTATTATTTATTTGTGTTTTAAAGAACAATACAATTTACTACTTATTCCAAAAAAAAGTTTGAGTCATATTGTGTAACTTGACATAAAATTCATCTTTTTGGAGTAACTGAAAATATTTATTGTGAAATGGAAAGTTATGTGTATGAATATTGAGAGAAAGAAAATGTAAAATTTGTATGTAACTAAGGAGAGGTATAAACTTGTTATTATATTGTTTTATCCATCTGTTTTATAACTTAGATGACGTATACCATATCCTATATATGGATGGATCCCAGATGTCTTAGCATTTTCATATGCTTCCTATTCTTTTCACCTACAGCACAATAATATTACATTGGTTAATAAGTTTTTCACAGCGAATTTGCGTTTTTTCTAGAAAAATTGTCCAAAATATTTTATTTAAAGGTATTAAGAGGATTTCAGTTACTGACATCTAGTGCCAAGTCATTGAGGGCATTCTTTATGAGCTTGCTTGATTAAGATGCGAAAGGCACCACTAATATGTATGGTAAGCGATGGACAACGCAGTCGATTGCTTCCAAAAGAGTGGTGAAAATTTGGTTTAGGAAATTCGAGAAAGACTATGGCGATTTTAAAGAAGAAATCCTTTCTGGATGTCGTATTAATTAGAGGTACAACAATTGTGGCGTCTAATTTAAGAAGATTCTTAACTGACTACTTGTCAATAGGCTGAGTAGTATGATTGCAGTCATGATAGATATGTATTTATATAAATTATAAGCAGTTCCAAAATACCGTCTTTTTATACCCCCAAAGGAGAAGTCGGTATTACAGACTTATTATACAACCCAATAAATAGTCTAAGTTCCATGGAAAGTATTTTAAATAAAAAAATGTGGATACTAATTTTGTTAATTTTATTTTGTGTCCAGGTCCAAGCGGAGGTCCCAGGTTCTCCAATATTTGTAATGAAACTGGCAAAGTCGGCAAGGCATTTGGAGGTGCAGTTGCTGGCTGACCAGTATGGTATGTTGATTTTGTTATTTGTTAAGTTGTATGATATAAAATTTAATCATTGAACATTTTAAAAGCAGTAATATATCAATATATCATTGATGTCAGTGGAGAGACCAGAGATGATTGGAATTTTCAAGTCACAATGGCATCCCCCACTACTCTCGTCTAAACTGCACCGTAGCAAGAGAGGACGTAGCAAGTTCTGACAACAGAACTGTTCATCATTCGATATAATTTTCTCTTGTCATTGAGGTTGACGGACAGTTAATGTCCTAAATAATCTTTAATACTAACCTCTCAGATTATGCACTTAATGAGTGACTCCACCAAAAACATAGGTTTCGTCACCCCTTTTGGGGCGCTTTCATCTAAATAGATTGTGGGTATATTAAACCGAAAGAAATTTTAAGTTGAGTATAGCAACAATCTTTGAGATACAACCCATCAAATTGGTTATAATTCATAATGAGTTGAATGGGAAAATACGAGTTAACGTTACGAAATCTTCACACGAGTCTGACAGACATTTTTTTTATTATTAAAGCTTTAATTAGTAGTCATTATAAAATGTATTTAAAAAAAATTAATTAAAACTTATAATAGATTTCCATTTTTAAGCGAGAAAAAACCGGACCATTGGCATGAATCATGCTAATTTCGGATGGCCATGCGAGTTCTGCCATATTGAACTTTGAAAATTGGTAAAATTTTTTAAAAGTTCAGATACTAAAATCAATTTAAAAACTAGACGTTTCAGAGGCTAGAAACATTTTTATATGAAGCTTTACTTTTGTTGCTTTAATTTTGACTATTTTGATTGGTAATATCTTTGAAAGAATTCCTATGCTCAATTGTAAGTTTTAAAAATTTAATGTCTTGTCATAAACTAACATTTAATCCATGATTTAATAAAAAATTGTGGTTCTTTAAACGGGACTCTTTAGGATCTGACTAGTGTTGTGGTTTAGTGTTATATAGAACGCCAAATGTCTTCACTTTTTGACACTACTGACAATTAAAAATTTAGCACATGGTTAACACGTCACACATTGTTGTGAACTAATTTAGCAAATCGAGTGCATGAAACCTTTGAAGTCAGTTTCTGACCCAATGTTTTGACATAAAGTAAAAACGGTGTTAAGTATTAATCTGATTGATAAGTATTTAAGTACTATTGAGTACCAAATATTATTGTAATGTAGACGGGTATCATTGCAATTTAATTGTAAAATACACACAAATATTTTCATTTATTGATTGAGAACTCTGTTTAGAGAAATAGACTGTCCTAGGTTTTTAGAATGCTCCCCACTGGCCAACTCGATTAGAAACTAAAAAAAAATATGAAATACTATTTCCAATTGACAGAGACTGTATAAACCTATAAGAAATATGAAATTGCAATACATTTTCTTACTCGTCTATGAGGCTTACAAAACCTAACTTCTCTTTTCTGCTAAGGTAATGCAATCTCGCTGTTTGGTCGTGATTGTTCAATCCAACGTCGGCATCAGAAAATTATAGAAGAAGCTCCTGCAGCCATCGCCAAGCCTGAAGTTTTTATAGAGATGGAGAAAGTAAGTTTTTAGTGCGTTAATATGAACCGTTTTTAGGATTCTAAAAAACAAAATGAAAAAAAAAATAATTTTAAATTTAAATCTCTATTATAATAGTTGTGTTTATCTACTTGTCTACGTGTCACTGGTGGTAGCTATGACAGCATAGAATATGACAGCATAGTATCTTTTATTTTTTTTACGGGAACTCTTATGAGTTGCCAGGTGTTGATGTAAAAAAAAGACAAATATCTAAGTTTAGTATGGTATCCAAATTTTGAGCTGATTTACATAACAATAGTATTTTTAATTTTCTTTCACTTTTAACTAAAATGTTGGAAATTGTGTTACAAGTTTCCATTTATTATAGCATTTTCAGTTGATAGGGCTGTACAAATTTGATGTAAATACTTGCCTTTATTGATATATTTATGTACAAGAGATTAGCTATGATTTCCTTTAATCCTGTTTCAAGGTCTATGGTTAATAAATAAGTTTATTTCGAAATTTCTATGTGCAACGTATTTGTCTTATGTTGTTTCTATATCCTTTCTATATAAAACATTCCACAACATATCTTAAATAATATAGTAACATGTAAAATTAATTTGTGTGTCAATAGCATTTTTTTGGCCTTACCGCTAATTTAATTGATTAGTTGAATTGGAATGTATGTACATTTTATATAAAACTTATATAAAATTTAATTGCTTAGTTTAATTGCTTAGTTTTATATTAAGTATATTGCTTAGTTTTATATTAAGCATTGCTTAGTTTAATTGCTTAGTTTTATATTAAGTTTCAATTGCTTAGTTTTATATAAAATTTAATTGCTTAGTTTAATTGGAATGTATGTACGTTTTATATAAAACTTTCCTCAAGAGCAATATTTCTCTTATTATTCTATCATAGGCAGCTGTACGCCTAGCCAAAATGGTGGGATATGTAAGTGCAGGCACCGTAGAGTATCTGTACGATCCATCAGGCTCTTACTACTTCCTGGAGCTGAACCCGAGGTTGCAAGTGGAACATCCTTGCACAGAGATGGTTGCCGATGTGAATTTGCCAGCAGCACAATTGCAGGTTTGTTTATGTTTAATGTACAATTCGTTTTTGTACTGAAGGTGGAATCGGTTTTTGAAATTTTGCTGTAAGTTGCAACAACATAAATCACGTTACAATTTCCGAAAGTTTTTATGAAAAATGTAAAATTATATAAAATTATCATTATTGGAATCCGATGAATATGTAATTAGTAGTATGCTGTTCAGTGACACAACGTTGGTATCATGTGAAAACTATCAGAGAAATGATGGTGATGCTATGTTGGTGTCAGGTGAAAGTTATTAGACAAATGCCGATGACATCACATAATAATAGAAAATCTTATATTTACTTATATGTTTGAAATTTAGCAAAATTGGGTGATGTGGAATAAATATAATTCATATTTTCAAACTCCGAGATGTTTAATAATCTCTCCAAAAACATCGGTGATAGCAGGATCTCTATGAGACCTACCAACATCAGACAAAAATGAATGTTGGTTGCTTGTGGGGATGTGGAAATGTTTAAATTATTGTAATAGATATAGTGTATCTGTGACCCGTCCTTGGACATCATTCATAGATCAGCTGATGAAAAGAGCATAATTGTGACTTAGTTTCTATGTGACAATTTTTTGAAATTTTCTTTATGCACTTTGATGTGAAAAATACAAAGACACAATATATGTATTACATATCACACAAAATGCAACTAGTTCTGGGTGGCTTACAGCCAATAGGCTGTGACAAACAATTTCTCAACTTCTACTTAAATTGTCTAAATAAGATTTAGATAGCATCATCATGACTATAAATCTGCTATGTGGTTTAGCGTCATCAGTACTATAAATCTGCTATGTGTTTTTATGACATATCTGCTACTGTGTGTTGGATGCAGGTATTTGAGGATCGACAGTTATAGGGCTGATTGCTAATATGAAAGGAGATGGTAGTTCAGTTATGGGTAAATCAATCTTTAAATTATATGACACACAAAATAGTTTCTTGGTAAACGACATTTTAAACTGAATATTTTTTAAATAGATTGAAAAAGAAAGATGGTAGATTGAAAAAGAACTTCAATTGTGTTTTGAAAAAATCTTTCCTTGAAAATTTTAAAAATTGTATCTTCTACTATACACTATGTCCGGGAATAGTGTCGGACAAAGAAATACGTTCTTCGTTGGCTATAAAGAAATAAATTGTTGTTGAAATAAAACGTAAAACCACACCCTTTTTCTAATTAAGTGCATAGAAAATATTACGCATAAATCTTTTTAACACTACTAATACTTGCCCAGAGAGTGGTTTTTACCCGTAGTGGCGATGTCTCCGCAGCTGTCCATGGGTTATTGGCCCGAATGGCACTGAATAATGTGCTCAAGTACTGTGTGTACGAAAAAGATGACAAAATAATTGTGAATATTGTTTTAAATTTTCTGAAAATAGTCATCTTTTAAATTTTATTTTAACTACCATCAACTATTTTTCAGTCAAGAAATAATGCCTTTTTTCGTCTGACACTTATTCCCGAACACCGTCTCTACATGTATGGAGAATAACATTGACAATTTTTTAAAATATTCTGTTACATTTTAATTGAAATCTTCATGTGAAGGATCTACTTGCAAATTCATGAACATAGGTCATAGTGTAGAACTTGTGAGGCTGTGACATACGGATAGGACAGTGGCGAAACTAGTAAGGGTTCTATGTCTCGCTGCTGAACATCAAAAGGGCTGAAACTAAGAAAGGTGAACTAAGCTCGACTTAAAAGTTAAGATAGCAATGTTGGAGCAATGTGAACACACGGAAAACATAGTGATATAAATTCACTTATTATGAGATTACCTATGAAAATAAGTTTTTCCCAAGTCTGAAATAAATTGCCTTCTTGCAGTCACAAATTATTAGCCTATTGTGAACGCTTTTTTTTTAAAATTTTAACTAATGTAAAACCGTTACTGATTTTATAGTATGAAAAACTGAATTTTATTATATTTTTCGTTTCATCCAGATTGCCATGGGACTACCACTTTACCACATAAAGGATATCAGATTGCTATATGGAGAATCTCCATGGGGTATGACTGAGATTGATTTTGACAACCCTAGACAGAGACCTTCACCGTGGGGTCATGTCATTGCTGCCAGGATCACATCTGAGAATCCCGATGAAGGTAAGACTGATGTTATGTTTAAAATTTAATTAACTTTAGATCTAATAATAGGTCATTATCGCAAAAACTAATTTTAGGCATTTTGTGGTTGGCATAACGATTTCAAGAAGCTGATTATTATTGTTACATTTGCTTATATCCCTTACCAGGTTTTTGACAAATAATGACGTACTTTTTAGTAATATGGTTGCAAAGAATTTATTGTACTTTAACATGCAATTTTCTGGCAATGGCAACTAAAAAGAATAGTGTCTTGACAAATTATTTAAAATACAAAAATTGACAATTGAACTGTCAAAATGCAATCTTAAAGTGAGATTGTATTAACAATGACAACAACATGACAGTTACCATTCTATTGGACGTTCATGGCTTTGCTTACCCTTTTAGTGTCAAACCTGCCAGTGACGTAGAATATTTGTAATTATAATAGAAATACAAATATTCACATCAGAGCTGCAGATTTTATTCATAATTAATATATCTGCATGTATTTCAATATAATCTTGTGGCTATATTTTTTTTATTTTACAGACTTATTATTCACAAGTAAGACAATATTTTCGCTTCCTTTTCATTTAATATTTTTGTAATGTTTTACTTATTTTACATTCTTGAATTTCGTACTACACAAGTAATTAGTACTAAAAGATTACCATTGTTTTGTATTTTGTTTATACAATAAAAAACAGGCCTTTCATTTTCATGATCTAAAAAGAAGGTAACATTGAAAATGAAATTTTGTTTTTAGATCATATTGTTTGTTTTTTTTTACATAATGGAGGCTGGAGATATACGGAGTACGGTTTTGGAACAAGTTTGATATTAATTTTGATTTTATATACCTGTCTCAGCCGTATGGTAAAAATAATGAAACCCAAAAATTTTGGATATATTTTTGAAAATTTTACTAAAGAATCAATTTTTTCCATTTTTTTAAATATTTGACACAAATATTTACTGTACTTGTGCCCTGTATAGTTTATAATATTTTATTAGACAATTTAAAATGAGAGACATACAATTCACATTTTAATACAAAGTGTTTTTTCTATTTTCAGGGTTCAAACCCTCATCTGGCACTGTCCAGGAGCTGAACTTTAGGTCATCTAAGAATGTGTGGGGTTACTTCAGTGTTGCCGCGTCTGGAGGGCTTCATGAGTTTGCAGACTCGCAGTTCGGTCATTGCTTCTCTTGGGGCGAGACCAGAGAGCAGGCTAGAGAGTGAGTATACGAACATGGAGCTAAGAATAAAGTTGGATTACTGAAATTTACTAGTAACTTAAAATATAGTTCAAGTGAACTGGTTTGGGGCCCTATTTGGAAGACAAATCTTTCCTATTTTGATTGGAAATATTAATCTAACCATCGCTAGTGTATGATTCCATTTTCACAAAACGCTAATTGACTTTCCAAAATTTACATTAATATTCTTGACAGGCGGCCGTTAGTCAAACCAATTTAAACATTTAAAAACATTCATTTAATTGCCAGTAGTTATAGAATTTAGATTCTAGTATCTGAGTAGTCAATTGATTATACACGATTTTACATGTGGCATTGATATATAAGAAAAGATTTAACTGTCTCTTTTTCCCTGGCTTTTACATATCTTTTCTTACGAAAATGTTCATAATGTGACACTGACTGAATACAGGATTGTAATGGAAGTAAGGGTTGGGATAATGATAACAATATTGATGAAAAAACAAGACAAGTATGGATGAATCAGATTGAGGAATGAGTTAAGGTGCTAACCATCTTTATAAAAATAAAAGAGCGGAAGAAAGCTGTGAAAATTATGCAAACATCTACGAGAATGTGTGAAACAAATATGACAAAGTATTATAGCTTGTTATTGTTACCATTCAATTCTGTTCTGGTAGTGTGTAGCATGAAAATATAGATAAAGAAAGAAATGCCGAAAATTATAAAAAACATTTCTATATAACTGAATGCTAGTTGAATGTTAGAAAGGAAATTATTGAAATATGTTTAATTGCTTTTATTATTAATCTCATCGTGTAAATCTTTTCACTTCAGTGCTATGCCCAGAATGAACCCTGGCCTTTTCAAGGAGTTTATTCCGTTTTTATATTTGACTTATTCCAAGCCGTTGTTCTCTAGTTCCTTCTTTTCATTACGCTGAAGTCTTTCTAAAATCTGAAAACGAGTTTCGTTTCATCACTTATGTCAACTCCAACTGATTAGTTGTTGCTTCGGGCAATTTATTCTTTCATTTTGATAAACTTTACAATATATCTTATATGCGTGGTAGAATTTTAAATTGATTCATTTTTGACCGTTTTACTGGCTTCATTCTAAATCTAAATATACATTGGATATATTGAATTAATATATAACGGATATATAGCTCTTATAAACAATATAGTTGCTATAAATATTACCTGATCAACAATTAATATTTTTCTGTAAGGTATTTTAATGGTGTTTTCCTGCCAGGACCGGATATTAAAATTTTTAAATTATCTTATTATATATTATAAACAAACACAGTACATAGTTGCTATAAATATTACCTGATCAACAATGAATATTTTTCTGTAAGGTATTTTAATGGTATTTGCCTGCCAGGATCGAATATTAAAATTTTTGAATTATCTTATTATATATTATAAACAAACACAGTACATAGTTGCTATAAATATTACCTGATCAACAATGAATATTTTTCTGTAAGGTATTTTAATGGTATTTGCCTGCCAAGATCTGATCTTAAAATTTTTAAATTATCTTATTATATATTATAAACAAACACAGTACATAGTTGCTATAAATATTACATAATCAACAATGAATATTTTTCTGTAAGGTATTTTAATGGTATTTTCCTGCCAGGATCTGATATTAGTGTATTTAATTCATTTCAGGAATTTGGTAATTGCCTTGAAGGAGCTGAGCATCCGTGGTGACTTCAGAACAACAGTGGAGTACCTCATTACACTTTTGGAGACATCAAGCTTCCAGGAGAACACCATAGACACAGCCTGGCTGGATGCGCTTATCGCTGAGAGGGTGAATAATTTTTAATTTTTATTCAAAAATGTTGATTGGAGTGTAAAGGATTTAACAGACATCTACGAAGATTTATGAAGCCAATTGTCAGTAAGGTGTTCGTGCATCTTGTGCATTAATAAGTGCACTGTTCATGTCAGTAGCATAAAATGGCAATTGTCTTTGTAATACACATAATACTTGATAGGTATTATGTGATCAACAAGAAATATATGAACGACATTGTGGAGACGTTTGTGAAGTGAAACATTTGTAATAGATAATAATAGATTTTCACATTAAAAAACGAAAAGATGTAGTATTATTTCTACTTTCTTTAAGTCCTTTACCACAACCTAGGTTTCGTTGTATTACAACATCTTCAGGTGGGCTATTAGCAAAGATTAACCCTTAGGAACATCCAACAGTATTGAAATATTACAAAAACAATAGCGGAAGCTGGGTTTGTGTGGGTTTTCCCACTGCTTATCTTAGTGAGTTTATTGTAGGGGAGCGGTGTAGGTTTTATTATACTTTTAAAAGTTATTCAATATACCAGTATTTTAGTGAAGGTAATAAATTAAATTGACGTTATTATATGCGGTTATATAATGTCCTGGTATATGTAATAAAATGAAATGGGTATTATTCTCTATAACATATTTATACAATAGCAAGGGTATCTGATGGTTAGAGTTTTCCTAATTTGGACTTTTAAAGGAAGTAGAAAGAATACTACATCACATAGTTTCATTTAATTGTGGATAATAAATTTATTAATTACAAAATTAACGTCAAATATATTAAAAACAAAAAACATTCTAATAGAGATTGGGAGTGAAGGTATCTATAATTGTTTTTCCATAAAAAGTTACATGGCATTTCCATTAATCTGGAAAGACTATATTTATTATATGTAACCTTTGAATTCTATAATACGGTATTAGCTGGTTAAGTTATTGTTGTTAAAATATATCTATTGTTCAAAAATTTTTTGTTTTGTCATTTTGCAGGTGCAATCGGAGAAGCCAGACATAATGTTGGGTGTGATATGTGGTGCTATATTGATAGCTGACAGCAAGATCACAGCTCAGTTCCAGGAGTTTAAAAGCGGTCTAGAAAGGTATGTATATTATATTTTTACTAATTGTTTAAGAATTCTGAAAATTGTTTTAGAAATCAAATACCATGGTGAACTGTTCACTGAACACAAGCTTGAAATGTAGTTTCGTATGCAGGACCGTTTGTTAATTGGTAAAATAAGAATTTTTTTTATTGCGCTCGAAAATATAAAATGAAAATAGAAGATGGAGAAATAATTTTGTTTTTCAATAAGAAAATATTATTTATTTTCAAGTTTTTCACACTTGCAAGTGAAAATGAGATATGAAAAATGATTGTGCTATTTTCTACCTTGGAAGACAGAGAAACCGGTTGCTATACCGCTTTGACAACACCTTTATATATACTTATATTTATGTACATATACGACTATTTTAATAATTAAACTATATGTTACCCTCTTTCTTCTATATGCCTCTGGTGCTTTGCCTCTTCTGTCCCACCAGTAACATTTTGTCTCTTTATCTGTATCAAAAGCATAGAAATATATGTCGGTAGACATCTTACTTAAAGTGTGCAAACAGTGACAGCACTAGAAGGTTAAGCAATTATCGTTCATGTGATACAGGCATAAGTGTCATATGTGAAAATGGAATTGCTTGATGTTTGATAGAGATTTTTATTGTTGGATGAAAATTTTATATCGTTGAAACATAATTTCCAATTTTATAAGGTTGTTTCCTTAATTAATTTCTCTTCTGGCTTTTAGTCTTCGATATTTTAATGATATCCTTTTAGCTTTTAGTTTTCGATATTTTAATGTTATTTAAATTTTTACATTTGCTGTGAATACTGGCTACGCCTTATGTGCCAGATCGTGTCAAAGTTTAGATAGATATAGCAGAGAGTTAAGATTAAATGATTTAAAAAAAAAGGCGAGGCCCTATTTTGTCATATTATTATTTTTCATGTATTTAAAGGACCTTATGCTAAGCATGTAAATATTGAAACCCCTACAAAATAGTGCTTTCTATCAACAGAGGTCAAATCCAAGGTTGTTCAACGCTGACCAACGTAGTGGACGTGGAGTTAATCAATGCGGGCAATAAATATCGAGTTACGGCTACTAAATCTGGGCCCACCTCCTATTTCCTCGTGATGAATGGCAGCTTCAAGGAGATCGAGGTCCATCGACTGAGTGACGGAGGTGAGCTTTGTTTCATGTTTTGAACTGTTGCTGAGTGTTAGGATAGTTCCTTGATTCATATATAATTTGTACATTTGTTTAATTATCATATTTTCTTTTTTGTTTTTATTTCTTCCTCTTTGTGATATTAATTAGAGACACATTTGTACTATTGTGCCATATGTTAACCGTTTTAGTGCCATTGTTTTTTACTCATATATACTTAAAAGTGCCAAAGAATCTTGTCTCGAAAAAAAATTGTAACTTCCAAAATTATCCAATTTTAATAATTTTTTCGGTGTTTTCTTAATAAAAACTTATACAAGGATAATAAAATACAAAGAAAGTTATGGAAATATATATTGTGAACAAAAATTATAACAAAAAATGAAATCAAGGTCACATCGTCATTTTCGTAATCCGGTACATCCTCCGTATCAACAAAGTAATTGTTACCGTCACTATTATCACTATCACTCAAAATTTGCATTACGCCAAATTGTAAGCGCACCACAATGTCACTCCCACTATCACTTTCTGCACAACTTGAAAAATGATCATTTTCACTTGAATTATTTTCGTATTTCGACATTACGGGTTAAAACTTTTCTTTTCCTGGATCCTTTTTATATTGTAATTACTAATAATATTATAATTTGAATTTTATGTAGCACGTAGAAAGATAAAAAATTAGTGAGGCATGTGAGCGAGACCACCCCTACCATGCGCTAAACAGCAACTGATTTCACGAGCGCCATCGCGCTGGTGGCATATTTAATTAGTATGTGCACGAGCGTGATGGCGCTCGTTGGCACTCTAAGGGTTAATATTTAAAACTGTATTTAGTCTTTTGTTAGTGACAATAGGCAACATGCATAATGCTGTCAGTGCCACATGATAAATAAGTAAACACCAGGTTACACTAACGGCATTTGTGTTCCCATAATTATAATGTAAATATGGTGTTTGGTGTTATCTAAAAGTCTCTGGTTGTCTGTAAGAGAGTGCTTTTTTAGCAATAAGCCTGCCATATGTATCAAGTCTGCCATATGTATCAAGTCTGCCATATGTGTTTAGTTTTTCGAAAAAGCTGCTCTCATGATCACTCATAACGTAACTATTTTCTATCTTCACATGTCTATTTTCTGTCACATACGTACAAGTCATATATATAATAATTTTTATTTTAATGTAAATATTGTTGCTTTCTTTCAGAATAAACCATTGTAAGTCAAATTTATCAGATTTCAACCAGGCGTTTGTCATTCATATAGGATCTACTTGAGTTTTTAAATAATTTCTTGTCATAACTTTCAATTATTCTAATCGTTTAATTTTATACATGTAGATATTTCTCATTAGAACTATTTAAAAAATGTTATCTACATACAAGGCCATAGCCAAGAGAGGAGGATCATTTGGTTTTGAACTCTATCCAGGTTACGTCCTATTAAATTAAAAACCAAACAAATTTAAAAAAAATAAGCTGGGACTAAAATTTTATATTAAATATGTATTTTCTCCATCCATAGGTACCCTGGTCTCCATTGACGGGGCTTCTTTCACTACATATCTAAAGGACGAGGTGGACAAGTATCGTATCGTGATCGGCAACCAGACTTGCGTCTTTGAGAAGGAGAAAGATCCATCGAAGCTGCGTGCTCCTTCTGCCGGTAAACTAATCAACACGTTGATTGAGGACGGTGGGCATGTGGAAAAGGGACAGCCCTATGCCGAGATTGAAGTGAGTGATTAAAAATGTATTTTTCAGATGTATTCATTAGTTTATGTGTGACAAAGATTAATATAGATCTAATGTCAACAAGCTTGATTTTAATATTAGTCATCGAAATTAATTGAGAAGTTAAGAGAATCCAGAAAGGCTACATACATTCAATTTTAATGAGGAAACGAAGATGTAATGAGGCTATTTTATTAGTAGCAACTTATAGGAAACATGCAAGAAACTTAAAGGTTACTCGAAAATTAAAGAAATAGGAGCTTTTTGTTCGAAACGAAAAAATGACAGTTGTGTAATCAATGTTCAATAATTTGTATCATAGGACACTGATAGTATCTTGCAAAATGCCTATTTATATAATAACATTTCAAGATTTGGCAGAAGAGCCAGCAGATGGTGATATAGTTATTATATAAAAATGGTCACTCAGTGGTTGAAATTTGACTGTATTGTACTTACTTACTCTCTGTTGAAAACACTAATAGGTAGACGAGAGTAAGTCAGTTTAGATTGCTGCTACAAAATTTTCCGTTTGCAATAGGTGTATATTAAGCAAGCTGACAGATTTTTGTTCTGATTAAGTAAGCTGTATTTTGCTAATATATAAAATAGAGATATCTATTACACAAAATATAAAATGAACGCTTTTTTGCCTTGACATACTATCCACAGACTATTGAAAAAGGAACATTTAAAATCACACAAAATTCACAACTCGAAACTCATTTGGTCAATCTGACATTTTAAAATTCTGTGACGACAATCTCTACTCTGTGCGACTGTTTAACCATAGACTGTTATGTGTTTGACATTGGCAGTATGAACGTAAACAAGGATGTTTTATAACACATATAATATATAAATTTTTTCTTTCTGCACTTCTTTATATAAAATGTACCTGCCAAATCTCACACTCCTCTGTGCACCCAATATTCTTAAAAAGGGGTACTCGGCATACATTTTGAACCTGGCAACTTTTAATGCAGTTTAGTAGGATTTATGAATTTTTTTAATATCATCACAGTATTTTAGATATTCATATAAATGGACCCATAAATAAAAATAGCCAATTGACGTTTTTATGCCTGTATGTAGGTAATGAAAATGGTGATGACCCTCTCAGCTTCGGAGTCTGGTAAGGTGTCGTGGGTTTTGCGACCAGGAGCGGTGCTCGACATGGGAGCACTTATTGGACATTTGGGTATGTACTTTTAGTTTAATGTGCTAGATAAATTTCATTTTTGCGTTGTTTTCCAATAATTATTTACAGAATCATTATTTAAAATAAAATTATTATTACTGAGATTTCTGAGAAAATAAAAATTATATTCCTAATTTTAATTAAAAATGTAGCTGACTCCAATTTCTAAATATAAATTGTAAATGTAAGTTTTAGTATGTTTCTATATAGTTTGTAAATATAAAATGGACGTATTTTGATTTTGCACAGATTTCAATTTGCAACCTATTCAGAAATGTCATTTGTATCTGAAATTTTTAATCGTTTACTTAGAAAAATGTCTTATGATTAACTTTTTTAATGAAAATTATATTAACTTGTAAATTTTTGTTGTACGCCGAACACTTATGGAAAGTAATTCTCTCAGACTTTTAACTGCTAAAAATAATTTTTTATTGTTTAAAAAAAGCAATTTATTTTTATAAACGAAAGTCACAATAAACTGTTATGTTCAATTATATTTCATTAAGACTCACATGTAACAACGATTACAAAATATACCTTTACTTTTCCAGAATTGGATGATCCTTCTCTAGTGACACACGCTCAGCCTTACAAGGGTCAGTTCCAGGAGGAGGCACCGCCAGCTCCTGAGAAGTTAAATCACGCACACAACAAATTCAAGAGTGTACTAGAGAATACTCTAGCTGGTAAATTTTCATAGATCTATACCTAGGAACCATATTAATACCTATTTCATCGTACGTTTGTCCTTCGTTACTATGTATATGTTTATCCGTTTTAGTGCCATGGTTTTTTACTCATATATACTTAAAAATGCCAAAGAAATCTTTTGTTTTTGATGTCATTTACCCTTGTCTCGAAAAAAAAACTGTATTGCTTCCAAAAATTATCCAATTTTAATAATTTTTTGGTGTTTTCTTAATAAAAACTTGTACAAGGATAATAAAATACAAAGAAAATTATGGAAATATATATTGGGAACAAAAACTGAAATCAAGGTCACATCGTATTTTCGCAGTCCAGTACATCCTCCTTATCAGCAAAATAATTGTTATCTTCATTATTATCACTACCACTCAAAATTTGCATTACGCCAAATTATGAGCGCACCACAATGTCACTCCCACTATCACTTTCTTCACAACTTGAAAAATGATAATTTTCACTCGAATTATTTTCGTATTTCGACATTATGGGTTAAAAATTTACTTTTTCTGGTGGATCCTTTTTATATTGTAATTCCTAATAGTATTAAAATTTTACTTATGTAGACATAGTAGTAAATTTTACTTACGTAGAAAGATAAAAAAATAATGATGCGTGTGAGCGACCTCCCCTACCGCACACTAAACAGCAACTGATTTCACGAGCGCCATCGCGCTTGTGGCAAATTTAATTACTACGCGCACAAGCGCGATGGCGCTCGTTGGCACTCTAACGGTTAAGGCATACAATATATAAAAAAATTCTTTTAAAGTCTACAAATATAAAGATTTAAAACAATAGAAATGACTGTCATGGTTTTAAATAATGGATAATGTCAGCGCATTGATTTTGAAAGTCGCTTTATAGGTCTTAAAAGAAATATGTTTTTTTTTTCAATTTTTTTATTAAAATATTATTTATCCCTATGAATGTGTGTTTTGCTATGCATTTAACTACTTCTTTATTTGGCATTTGTATATTTAAAACAAGTAAATACTCTTTTCATTTTTAGGTTATGGTTTGCCTGACCCATACAATGCACCGCGGCTCCGTGAGGTCATCGAGAAGTTCATGCAGTCGCTCAGAGATCCGTCGTTACCTCTTTTGGAACTGCAGGAGGTGAGCTATTTTAATGCTTATATTTGGAAATGGTTTTTGGATTGAGCGAAGCTAAGTCTCACATTTGAGTTTTGTGTGTAGTCTAGGGTGTGTTCACATCGCGTTAAATTAGTGTAGTGTCAGCTGCGTGTATGTGCGTTTGTAATATAATAACTTCTGTAAATTTTAATAGAAATTAATGAAATTTTGTTTCATAACGTGCCTAAAGAAGTATAACTACAATATCTGTGAAGACTCTTGTTAACAAATGAGGGTTTGGAACAATTAAGTACAATCATAGATTAGCTCCAATAAATATTTCTTGTCAGGTTAAATATTATCCAAAATATGTTTTCTGCCTCTAGGATAATTTAAAGGCAACTTTAATGCAGTAAAAATACACATTTCAAAATGTGAATAGGCTATTTGATAACATCGAAAATATACCACAATTCGGGGTCATCTTATTAGATTATAACGTAAATAAGCATATTGCTTTTAATTTTCGGAAGAATAAATTATCTTATATAAAATAAAACATAAAGAAATCACAATATTTTTTTGAAATTTAATCAGCGTCGCAAATGCCCTGTTATTGGTTAAAAGTCAGATGACGTCACAGACAAGGTTTTAAATCTTTAAATTATGGTCCTTTTTTCTTTTTTTTTTAATTTATAACTATCACCTTTTGCATTTAATATAAATTTTTGTAATATAAATTCATTACGTATGTTATTCATTACATATTATATAAAAAGAAATACATTGCAAATGATATGTTTAATTAAAACAATTTCCTGTCATAACTAATGCATAAAAAAAGTTATTTAATTCCCATGCAATGCATATGCTAATGTATATATCAGTACTATAATTTTATTCCAAACGTAAATCATAGACAAATAGACTTTTCCTAAGTGTTGTTGGATAAACAAAGATATTATTGTTAAAATTGACAGATTAAGTAAATATTCGAGTTGGATAATTAAATTTACTATATTTATATTATAAATACGTAAAAATTTGTAAGAAATTATATTTTTAATTGTGCAATAAGTGCTTAGCGATAAAAGATAAAGTGAACTAAGTGGAAAAAAGGTTAAAACATATTCCCTCGCAAACAAAAGTCATCAGGTATGAAATTTTTTAAATTGATTTTTTTATAATAAATAATCGTCTGCTGCAGAATTTTTTTAAACATATTGTTTTTAATGTATATTCTTTCATCACATCAACAATTTAAATTTAGATAAATATAAACAATTGTCAAAATATCATTGGTAATAAAACGCATTCATACCAAAATTTAATATTCTTATTCTTTTGGTTTATAGGCATTGATATCGATAATAATGTTTAAAACACAAATATTACTTATATAGAAATGATCTTCACACATAAAAGCATTTGAGTGAGCTACAATGCTGTTTGCATCTCTTTAGGCTAATTGCAGCCACTTTTTCGCCTTTTAAGATTTGTTGGCACTGAAACGAACACTTTATGTCAACTTTTTATAGACGTATTTGTACATTGCGTCACTACACACCATTTAATATGAAAATAAATAATAATCCCCTTCAGCAGGCAGGACTGATTGTTTACATTGTGTGTGACGTCACATTAGCCGCCATTACAGAAATTGCATTTTTAGCGCTAGTTCAAAAATTCAAGTTGTAAAAGTGATTTATATAAAAAATACGGCATATATCCTGGAAATATAAATGTAGTGTGCTTATAATGCAAAATAGAACTATTTAAAAATTCAAGTGAAATAGCCTATTGTTTATTACATTCAATGCTTTTAGCAATCTTCTCTGTAGAATTTGTACTAAATTTTATAAAGGTAACAATGTACATTAAACACGTACTGTTGGCTGAGGGCCGACTGCTGAGGGGAGTAACGAAGTGGATCGCAGCGCGTTCTGTAGCAGAAATGGAAAGATCTAAAGCCCTTGCTAAATATTGTTTAATTAATTAGCTTGAGTATTATTATATCGCAAATTCTTTTTGTTTTGTATAACGTATTATTAACATTTCTATTTAATGTTTGTTGAGTGTGTAATACTTCGAATTAAGTAAAATTTAAAGTGAAAATGGTGAAAAATACTTTAGCAGCAAAATAATAAAGGTACTCATTGTGAGTAAATTTTTTTCAAATTAATAGTTTGTAATAAAATAATCATGATTGAACCCTATTTTTTTTAATATATTATTGTATATGTATATCCGTTCATTTTAAAAAAATCACTGAATTTCGCATTTTTGCTGACTGTACTTCTATCTTACTTTTTATGCAATAATAGTAATGCTTTGATTATTACACTTAGTTTGTTGATTTGAAACAACATTATTTTGGACTCATACAACTATCATTCTGTTATTAGTCCTTAATAAAAAAACATTTATTTAGATATGTTTCTCTATTTTGCGACAAAATAACAAAAAAAATAGCCTAATGTAACTCAACACAATTTTATCAGACACAAATAACACTGACTTTTGTTAACAAAGAAACACAAGATAAATAAAAATATGCAGTCACGGTTGATATTTTTTGTTATTTGTATATTATTCACATAGATAATTACCAGCTCTGCTAATTTGATACTTATATATAGAATTGACACACCTTTAAAGTTGCTGACGTTAGGCGGAGCTGATGTCGTATACCCAGCGAGTATTATTATAGGTTTATACATATCAATAATTTTTAGTACGTGTCAATAATTTGTGATCTTAAGTAATTGAGTGACCTGCACCAAAAGCCAAGTATGTAAATGCGGCGTGACATATATTGGCGGAGTTGAAACTAACGAGTAATATAATGACTGTGTATCTAAAATGATCTATTTTTTTCAGGTATTGTCGTCAGCATCTGGCCGTATTCCTCTTTCGGTTGAGAAGAAGGTGCGTAAGCTGATGGCATTGTACGAGAGGAACATCACTAGTGTACTTGCACAGTTCCCCAGTCAACAGATTGCCAGCGTAATCGACGGGTAAGTTTGTTGAATGATTTTTATCAGATGAATTCTTTTAATCTATCTATATATATATATATATATATATACCCACTTTGACATTAGTTCCTACCTTGGGTGTTAGATTATCTTGTAATATTATATTTATTTATTTCTATCACAATCATTGTAAGTGGCAGATATACAGTCTGAGGTTGTATAGCTCCGTGTTTGGGTTACGATTGTGGAAATTATTTTTCCAGTTTTTCAATTTTGGCTTCAGAGGCAATGTGTTTCAGTTATGGAGGAATTTGTTAGAAGAATGTTGCTTCCTGCCTGTTTCCATAGTCAATGTGTTTATTGGTTATTTGTACTCTTATTACGCATGGGATTCTGTATATCCTTAACATTTTAAATAAATCTACAAATTATGTTCTAATTCATTATTATAGGGTTATGTAATATTTGGAAAGTCTGAAATATAGTCAAATGTAGAAACAATTTAAACACAAAAAACATTTATAATTAATGAAAAGAGTATAATTGAAAAAAAAAATGTGCACAATCAACTTGTTCCGTGGGAAGTTGCGTGGTTGTGTTAAATTCAGGATTTATTGTCTTTATAACATTTTAATAGATGATAAGTGATCGATTTGTACCCAATTTTTAAATTCATTTTTCTGTTTACAGGCATGCAGCCACTCTTCAAAAGCGGGCAGAGCGTGATGTGTTCTTCATGAGCACTCAAGCACTGGTTGTATTGGTGCAGCGATATAGGAGTGGAATTCGAGGCAGGATGAAGGCTGCAGTTCACGATTTACTAAAAACATATTACCAGGTCGAGTCTAACTTTCAACTCGGTGAGTGAATTTTTGGTTTTGACTAATATTAAATGGATCTTTTAGTAATCTTTTTTCAAATGTTATACAGGTTGAAATTTTTCTGAATATTATAATTTGAAAAAAATTCTTTGAAAGAGATTTTTCGTATCAGCTTCATATATAATATAAAGAATTTGGATAATGTTAAAATGCATAAAATTAATGTATGGTAACTTCTGCCCTAGTTTAAGTGAAATGTTAGTAAAACGTTTTATCACTTTTCAATTTCAAGTCCAGAGAGTGTCAATTTTAGTATATTTCGAAGTATGTTAACTAAATCTTAACTCGAAAGGAAAATGTAACACATAATCTTAACTTTTTTAATTATTCATTGTTAAAAATAGACTAGGAATGCATGAAAATTGGTACTGAATATTGTAGGAACATGAAAGTTTTCAGAATAAAGGAGTAATTATTTAATGACCTTTATCTGAGTTCAAAATTATTATTAACTGTCTCTTTTCCTATCGTAGAATATAATGTGCAATATTAAAAATGACCTCACAACACAGTATTGCCGTCCTTCTCTAAAGGTTAAATTTAAACTTTTATAACTCGGTCAATTTTTAAGATTATTAAAAAAAATTTTCACTCTTCATTAGCTTGTACCTTGAAATTATGATTAATGAAATAAAAAAAATTTAATCAAATACCCAATTAATGTATTAAAAATAAAGAAGTCCATACAATTCACTTAATTACAAAAAATAATTTTACTATCAAGTGTCATGTCAAATATCAGTTTTTGTAAATGTCAAGATATTTTTTAAGTGTATTTTACATTTATGTACCGTTTAATTAGATGTTTTTTAGTTAACATAACTTAACTTTCTCGCTTCTAAAAAATTTAGAAATTTTTATGAAATGTTTACAATTTTATAATCCTTCAAATACAATTATCAAAAGTACCGACCTCCGTTATGTAAATTCGCTCAATTGTCATGGGGTGAATGTCTATTAAAATTAAATTTTGTTGATATAAAGTTGAATAATTTTGTCCTTATGCAGTAGTATATTTTGAAAATGATTTAGGTTCCAATGGCGGCAGAGACTTGTTATTGAGAGTAGATTTTTGGAAACTAATCTTCTCTATTCTTACAGGATCGTATGACAAGTGTGTGTCAGCGCTCAGGGATAGGTACAAGGATGACATGCAGACCGTTGTCAACATTATCTTCTCACACAACCAAGTTGCCAAGAAGAATTTACTCGTAAGTAAAATTTTTGTCACTTTTATTTTGAAGGTTTATTTTTTTGATGACATAATCACATTTGGTGGTCTAGCTGCATGTCATCCAATGATAAAGATTTCGCTAACCTTTATTTTTATAAACTAAATCTTATCAAATTGTCACTTGAAACATCACATTTGTTTATAAATTTATTCCTTTTGTTATCGAAATTACCCTGTTATTTCTATAGCTTTTCTGTAGAAGTATCAAATTTACCAATTTTGTGGAAAATTAATAGAAAATTTTGTATTATGTGACTGTCAAGGTCAAGAATTATCCTTGAGTGGAAATCATCAATGCATTACAGTTTCGAAAACCGTAAATCGTGGATTTTTTACTTCCATGTCACATTACTAACTGCATGCTAAACAAACTATTCGTTTTGTATACAGTTTTGAATTTTTCCTGAATAATTTTCAGTGTATTGATATATGAGTGATTGTATTTCAGGTAACGTTACTCATAGATCATCTGTGGGCAAATGAGCCTGGTCTAACTGATGAGTTAGCCGGAACCCTTACAGAACTTACATCACTGCACCGTGCCGAGCATAGCAGGGTAGCGTTAAGGGCTCGACAGGTAAAATATGTGTTGTGTATTATCCTATTTTATATTTTTATTTAGTATAATGCAATATTATGTAAATGTATAATGTCTCTTTGTATTTTTGTTGTAACATTTCAAAGCGCATAGAATATCTGGACTCATATAATGAGTGTTCTGTACCCTATATTTATTAAAGAATGTTTGCTTGTTATTAGAAATACTAACAATACTAAACTAAACTACACTAAACTAAAGTGAAAAACCGTAATATAGTTTTTCTGTGTAGTTATATATTCAGATTTTTTTCTGGTATTGGAAACTGGAAATGGTATTTAGGTGATATTTTTAAAATTTTCTGTTTTTTTAATCTAGTACAGTGAATATGACAAAAAAAAACTTTCAAGCACAAGTAGAATTCACACTACAAGGGCACACCTATGATACTCCATCATGTGAACAGATTTAATTGCCTACACCATTACATACGTACTCGCCTATCCGTATCCGTATGTGTGTGTGCGTAAATGAATGTAGGGCTGTCAGCAGTGTGCAGATAAAAAATATTTACTAATACTATATATCGGTCTCGACGTTGCGGACAATCGCGCCGATCAAGCGAGTTGACGTCAGCAACATAGCTGTTTCTCTTCTAACCAATAGCCGACACTACGAGAATATGTTTTTCAAACACTTCGCGTTCAAACAAAACAATGACTTTTAAGAACAGTTTGAAATTTAAAACTGCTCAGTGACATGTTAGTTGACACAAAATTATAGGTACTAGCCAAATAAGTTGGTGACACAAAATAAAATTATTTACAACAAACAAAAAAATTGAGACAAAACAATCTTGTATCCTTAGTGATTTTATTCTTTTTAAGCACTTGTACACAGTGCAATAACGGACTGTTATATTGAATTACTATAAATAGTTAATTATAAACTTAAAAATGAATTTTAATTAAAAATTTAATTACTATAAGTAGTTATTATAACAGTGAATTACATAAGTTAAACTTAACCAAACATCGCACAACTGAACAAATCACAAGCGTAGGCAGTAAGCGGCAACCTAGGAACGTGTACACATGATTGTACTTGTTATCTGCGGGTGACGTTAAATTGGCGGGGGGAGGTGTGTGTCGCTTCTTTACACGGTAATAGTTAATATTCTTTGACAAGGGTTCCATTTAAATGAAGGCAGTTGTAAACATTTAATACTGCGTACCCATGTAGTATTTCTATTCAACTATTTACAATGTAAATAAATTGCTTACCGCATCTTTCACAGGCGTAAAATCGTGGTGCATATTTTAAAAATTATAAAATCTAGGATAATCGCTATAATTTTTCTGTAATCTTTTAGTCAGACTTTATCAAAATTGTTTTTTTTCACAATTTTTGTTTTAGGAGTTTCAGAAATAAGGAGGGAATGCACTATTTTTGCATGTTTTTAGAATATGCAAAAATAGTACATATTTTAAAAAATATGCAAAAATAGTTTTTAGAATATGCAAAAATGTTTTTAAATGTGCAATTTAAAGGTATAAAAAAATGTTTGTATTCTTCATAACAAACCCTCTCAAATGATACCCCACATGATATAAACAATTTAAAAAAAAATGTTTTGAGAACTTTATATGAATATTTTAAATAAGTTAGTTAATATAGATGTATTACTATGTCTATTTCAAGTTTCTACATTGCATGGTTTCCGATAAAATTGACTGTGATGATGGACCGACAGGCACATAAGCTATTTTATAAGTTTGAGGTACAGGACCCTAAGAGACACAAACAGGACAATCATTGAAACTGAGTGTTACAATCTTCAGTGCTATGTCAACATCGTAATAAACTGGAAAAGTCCTTTGGGTTCAATTTTCTGTAATTTTCTTTAAGCACTATCTGCAGATTAGCCTAACCCTGTATATCAGATAATCAACTCTTTGAAACTTGTGACTCGGTAACAAATAGGTACATGGGTATATTAATCATCCTACGTTGTCGTTAAAATGTTTATGAAGCTGAATACAATAAACATTGTGTTTTTATTGGTTTTTTAATTGTTTTTTGAACGTGTTTAATTTTAAATCTTTATTATTACTAAGTTAATTTGACTGCTAGGTACTGATAGCTGCTCACCAGCCAGCTTACGAGTTGCGCCACAATCAAATGGAGTCCATTTTCCTGTCCGCCGTGGACATGTATGGTCACGACTTCCATCCAGAGAACCTGCAGAAGCTTATTCTTTCGGAAACTTCCATCTTTGATATACTGCACGACTTCTTCTACCACACTAATAAGGCCGTAAGTTTTGTTTGCATTGTTTTTGCCGTCCATTTAATATTGTTATTTTAAGAATTTAAAAATAAATTTAATTTTTTGAGTTTTTATTAAGTGCTGTTCAAAAAGGTGTAGGAATACTTGATTATTGAAAACTTGTAAGGCGGGTGCAAAGATGTGGTTTTTCTACAAACCAAAATACCAACTTTGCACCCCAGGAAATATGTTGCTCTTGTAAAGTGTATAAAGAAATCACACCTTGTATTATTGCTTTGTATCGGATAAATACCTAATTTCGTGCAAACATGTCATATCTAGACATGACTTATAATGGAAGTTTCTGCATTTTGACATGTTGTTCGAAGACCTGATGAGAGTGTACTAGTGTTATTATTTTATTATAAGCAAAAGTATATTTGTTAAAATAATAGTATTTTAATTATTTCTCATTTGTATTGATGAAGTCAGAGGAAGGATTGTGTTTCTTATTAACCCCTCGAGCGCCTGGGCTTAAAATGCGGCAACCGACTGCTTCCGATAAAATAAATAACTCCGAAAATAATGGAATGTAAATTAATCGAAGCATTTGTACCTTACTTATATGTAGTTACGAATGTAAAAAAATAATGAAAAAAAATAAATATCCCTTTTTGTAAGAAAAAATGTTTATAAAGGAAAAGTCTTTATAAAAAAGAGTTATAATAAGTGGAAAAAGTGAAAGTTTTGAAATTATGCATTTTGTTTATTTACAAAAGGAAATACACCAAAAATATATATACTGCTATAAGCTAGCATAGAACAATGTTTCAAACATAATAAAAAAATAAATACATGGCAAAGAAAAAATAACCAAAATAAATCTAAAACGGATAAAATTCCTATGGAAATTGTGGCAAAATTTTGGATACTTCAAATGAATATACAAAAATAAAGATAATGACCGTCTCTATAATAAATAAATTACTTTCCCATCTTCGTAATGGAATTTTTTATTCAAATATGGAAATTTCAATAGTACTACTATTATCTTTCATAAATAAAAATGACATTTTCGCATCCGAGTCACGTATTTTGTCAGTTTTAGAAAAAATAGCATTGTTGCAAAAATATACAAACAAAAAAATTTGGGTGTGGCTGTGTCATGGACACGGCCGTGTGTTGTACGTGAATACGTCTATATAACAGGTTATATTTTTTTTAAATAAAATATTTTTATTTATGTATTTAGGATAAAAGCAAGGAAACAAATAATTATTGTGTTACAATAGCGTATAGGCCGACATTATATATTTTTGATAATATTTTTTTATTCTAACACCTTATTATATTCACTGCCACTACTTTAAACTAGTGTTTTATATACGATCGATAGATTTTGACGACAGCTGACGATTAAAACTTAAACGAACATCGTAGCTTTTCCGAATCATAAGTTATACTAATTGCAAATCTCGATACGCAGCAAAATAACCTCAAAATGGCGGCGCTTCGCCCTCCACCGCGCGCGATGCGTCATTGTTCTCGCTTATCGTAATGAATTCTTTGATCCTTTAGCTATCCAGTGGTATAATTTAATTTTTGATGTAGAGGATGGATTCGAAACTGCAACGCCAAACTGTATCCCCAGATTTTGTTATCATTACGTTTTTTTTATTGCCCCCGTATGTAGCAAATGTAAAGACGTATTCACGTTAATACAGAATATACATTGCAATAATAATAACTATCAAATATGCGTATCAAATAGTAGAAATTAACTTACAAAGAGTGTAACCTTAATCTTAAATTTTCAAAACAAAACCTAACCACAATAAAACATGTGCAATTTTCAAAAAATAAATATTCACTCATCTATATATTATCAATCAAACTATATTACCAGTTGATCCGTTATTTTATTCTTTCCTGTGGTATAATAATTGTCTGTTTGTTTATTTAATTTTAATTTGAGTATTTACGCTCGGGTGGCGTCAATCGCAGAGAACTGTAGCCGTCAAAAATACATGACAGTGATGCTCGAGGGTTAATACTCACCACAAATTTTCTTGTAATCAGTAACATCTCATGTCTGCAGCGTATGTCAATAGAGCGATATAATTTATTTGAGAAGTTATGTTCTAAATTATTTCTATTCACGCTGGAGCTATTCAACAATTTGAATTATACTTATTCACTTGTTGTCACATAAACAGGTATGTAATGCAGCGCTTGAAGTTTACGTGAGACGTGCATACACATCATACGACATCACCTGTCTCCAACACTTGGCATTAAGCGGTGAGCTGGGATTGGTGCACTTCCAGTTCTTGTTGCCAACTGCTCATCCTAACAGGTTTGCAGTTGATTTGTTTACTTATTAAATTAACATTTTGGAAATAAAAAGAATTATTTCTGATATATGCTATAGAACCCTATTTAGTTTATATCCCCATAAGTTATGAAGTTCTCATAAGTTATGTGAAGAACTTTATATTTAATATCATAGTATTGGTAAATGATGGATAGAAGAATGTATAACCGTTAGAGTGCTGACGAGCACCATCTCGCTCATGCACGTACTGACTAAATTTGCCACGAGCGATGGCACTCGTGAAATCAGTCACTGTTTAGCGCGGTACGGGAAGTTGCTCGCACTCATCGCTAATTTTTTCTTTCTACGTCTTACATAAAGTTCAAATTATAATATTCTTAGTAATTACAATATAAAAAGGATCCAGGAAAAGACAATTTTTACCTAATAATGTCGGAATACGAAAATAATTCGAGTGAAAATGATCGTTTTTCAAGTTGTGAAGAAAGTAATAGTGGGAGTGACATTGTGGTGCGCTCACAATTTGGTGTAATACAAATTTTGAGTGATAGTGATAATAGTGAAGATAACAATTATTTTGCTTATACGGAAGATGTACCGGACTGCGAAAATACGATGTAACCTTGATTTCAGGTGTTGTTATAATTTTTGTTCACAATATATATTTCCATAATTTTTTTTATGTTTCATTATCCTTGTTATTAAAATTGGATAATTTTTGGAAGAGAAACAGTTTTTTTTGAGACAAGGGTAAATGACATCAAAAACAAAAAATTTCTTTGGCATTTTTAAGTATATATGGGTAAAAAATTATGGCACTAAAACGGTTAAATTGCATATTATATTTCGAAATTTTCCAAAAAATGCTGTCTTTACTCGAAATTCTGTAATCTAAATTGAAAAAAATGGAAAAAACTAAAAAGTAGTGTTTCATTATATTTGGGAAAACACACAGTCCTCCCAATTGTATTTTATTATTTTAATAACAGTCACATGGCTGTTTGTTAAGTATATATTCTTTATCATATCAACTTGTCTTTTCAGGATACCATTAAACCAGACGGAGATTGATCTCGCAGCGCAGAATGATGAGGGTTCGATCGGAGGTGGTCCTGCAGAGCTATCTCGCGCCGCCGCTGCCAAAAGTCATCAGCGTACTGGCTGCATGGCTTCTTTTGAAAGCTTCGAAGAGTTCTGCGAGTATTCGGATGAGATATTGGATCTGTTAGAGGATTTTGCTAGTCCCGCTTTTGTTAGGGGACAGGTAAATAAATGGACGATTTCTTAGCTTAAGGTAGAGGAAGTGAAAAAGTTATAAAAATATTTTTTTATCTTGAGTTACATCAAAAAGCAGTGATGGAGACGAGACACAACATATCCCTCTAGCATGTTGTAAACAGTTAGATTTATAATTATATGCAATTGCTAAATCAACGGTAGGAGATGACATTCCAAAATTTTGTTAACACATTCATTGCCAAAGTGTGAAGTTGAAAGAAGATGAACATGATTAAAAATGATGGCTAGCAAAATCAGAATCTGAATCATTAAGGAATCTGGCGACTTATATGGTTCCTTTATATACATCTTTTTTCATAGATTTAGACCAAGTACTAATAACTTGTTTCAGGCATGACCAGGCAATACGCTAGTTAACTCATTCTAAATTTTGATATTTTTCGTACAATATTGTGAAATATAAGCTAATTAAAAATCAGTCTTGAAAAAAATTCAAAAATTTATTGAAAAATAAGCCAGTTATAGGCTTCTAAATTTGAAGATACAGATAGAGTTGGGTATATCCCTGTCTCTTTTCCTCTTGTAGAATATAATGTACAATATTAAAAATGACCTCACAACACAGTATTCCCGTCTTTGTCTAAAGATTAAATTTAAACTTTTATAACTCGGTCAATTTTTAAGATTATTTTTTCACTTTTCATCAGCTTGTACCTTGAAATTATGATTAATGAAATAAAAAAAATTTAGTCAAATACCCAATAGCAACATAAAAAGTAGTTTAAAATTAAAGGAAACGTATAGCAAACAACTCTAATTAAACTGTTGTATTGTATGTGACAAATATCCAGTAGATTGTACTTCCATCGATTGTACTTCATATTTGATAAAGGTAGGTTACCTATCGAAGAAGTACTGTATTCATCTGTTCTTTTCCAGAAGATTATTACATTGCTCAGCATTTCTCGTCTTACAATGGACAATATTTAATAGTGTATTGACAAATGTTTTGTTATTTATACGCCTCGTATGATGTGAAGACATATTTGTGCTTCATTTCGCCTGTTATAACTTATTGAACATAATGATATTAAATTTAACAGGATCTGCAAGCTCTGCAGGAAGGAAGCGAGAGCAGGAATAGTACCAGCATAAACGTTGGAGAAACAATTAGGCCAGTTGATACTGATGAAGTGGTGAGTTGTCGCAATATATAGTTTTGCTATGATGAAATTAATCATGTTTTGTGTATGTGTACTCAACTCACAACAGGGGACCTTCTTAAGAATATGCTGGTGTTTAAAATATTTTGTTTGTTTGTCATTTGGTCATTAACTACAAATATATAATATGTGTTGCAGCGGTATTGTAAAGCCTACCTGCGTACAAAATGTATAGATGTTATACAAAATGTTACCATTTGCAGTAAGCCTATGTGTCATATAGCCATATTGTCAATGTGTCTCGTTTGATAATTTCGTTGCTAATAATTTATTCCGTTTGTCACTATATAAAATGGTTAATAATATTTCATTTCATTTTGCACCATATAAGCAGCAAAAATTTGGAATCACCTGGATCCTGACATCAGGAAAATCACGTCTCTAAATATTTTTAAAGATCGAGTGAAAAAGTCCTGCTTCTCCTGAAACCTTTTCCATTGTGTTCTTGTCCTTTCCTGTCTTTCCCATCCCAAATTATGTGAATAGTTTTTTTTTACTTATACTTCGGTATTTTTTTAAAATTTTTTTTGTCTAATGTGCTATAAAGTATTTTCATTGTAAATCTCTTACAGTCTACTAATTAAATTTCAATACCAATTGTTATGGTTGACTGGAAGAGATTGCTCATGTAGCAATAAGTCCGCCATATATACTATATATAAAAGATTATAAATAAATAAATATTTCATTTAATTTTGTACTGTATTAAACTTTCAGCCGCTTTATTAGAATAAAAGTTTCAATTACGAATAGACTTAAAAGCACAGGGTTTCACAAATTTTGCGGTGACAATACGGTAGTTGACTCATTCTAAATTTTGATATTTTTCATACAACATTGTGAAATATAAGTTAATTAAAAACCAGTCTTGAAAAAAATTCAAAAATTGATCGAAAAATAAGCCAGCTATAGGCTTCTAAATTTGAAGATACGGATAGGTTTGGGTATATCCTTGTCTCTTTTCCTCTTGTAGAATATAATGTGCAATATTAAAAACGACCTCACAACACAGTATTGCCGTCCTTGTCTAAAGATTAAATTTAAACTTTTATAACTCGGTCAATTTTTAAGATTATTAAAAAAAATGTTTACTCTTCATCAGCCTGCACCTTGAAATTATGATTAATGAAATAAAAAAAATTTAGTCAAATACCCAATTAAGAATTAAAAAAAGACAAAACAAAACATTAAATCTCTTTAGAAAACCATGAAATTTTGTACAACATGTAGGAGTTTTGTAAGCAGATAATTTTATGATTCGTTTGTAACATGTACATTAGACCTTATTAGTTTGTTAAAAAGTTTTTAATAAGTCGAGAACTTTTTTCTTGAAATGTTATAAAATACGCAGACTAACATGAGTACTGTATAATTGAGTTTTTGTTGTGTTTTCCATTTCATGATGTAATCTTGTGCTATTAAAATTTATATTAAATTTTCTCTTCCAGCCCCAAGAACCGATCCACATCCTGATAGTGGGCGTACGAGACAATGGCGATTCAGATGATCCTCACCTGTCGAGGAGATTTGGCCACTTCTGTAGGGCGCACCGTGAGGAATTGCTAAGGCGGCGTATCAGAAGGGTGACCTTTATGGCGCTTAAAAAGTATGTTGTTCTGCATATACAGTCCTTGATAAAAAAGGCAATTGCTGAAAACTAATGATATAAATGCTTGAATAGTGATCGAGAAACTGTTTGTTTGTATTTGTTGTACTGTAAAAATTTCCTCCAGATTTTCAAATTATATTACAATTAGAAAAATATATAAATAGCACAAAGAACTGCACAAGCATATGTAAATATTTACATAAAAGAGAGATCTATATGTTTTGAAATTGTTGATTCAAGTTAATCGAAATAATTTTATTGGAAAGTTCTAATCAGAATTTTCATATTTTTCAAATCCACGATTGAAAACTTAGAGGGATCGGGTTGTCAAATCACCTTGAGGTTTAATACTTTGCAAACAGTTTTAAAAAATGGTAAAAAAGTTGAGATCTACACTAATTTGGTTTTGGAGGAACTATCCTATGACAGAACTCAACATGGTGTTGCAAAAACAATTCTTCAAACATTAAAAAAACCTCGTATGTTTCATTTGTCTCTCCTAAAATTTCCATGTTTTTACTATTATTGAGAATTTAATATATTTCATTACATGCTTAATTTCAAGTTTCATTACATGCCCAATTTCAAGAACAGAGAGGAATATGAATGAGATCGCATAAGGGTTCCATTTTTCCTTTTGAAATATGGAACCCTAAAAAGATTTTTTTAAGTTTTACACATTAATGGATAGACCCATCTGAAGTACTTAGTTACAAAATTTCATGCGCATAAATTTTATAAGCACTATAGAAATCATGAAGCCGTGACAGATGGACAGACAACATGACAAAGTTTAAGTGTACCTTGTTTCACTATGTATTTCTAAAAATAAAGAATTTTTTTTTTTTTTTTTTTTTCTCTATTATAATCTGCAATCAGCATTTGCTTTTAGCGGATGTTTTGTGGGCGATAGGTCAGGTAGGGTGTGCCTTCCAATGAGAGCATCTACTCGTAATCAGGAGATTAGGACATCCTTTCTTTTGAGGCGCTTCTGATAACTACGAGTAAGTAGTTCAGTTGCGAGTTTGTTTGGGTGGCGTTCCAGCCTCTCTCTGTATCTTTCTGTCATTTGTGTAAACTCCGATTTCACAGTGTTCATACCCAACTGTTCATGTATTTCCATGTTAGTGATGTACCATGGGACATTCGAGATTGAGCGCAGTATCATATTTTGCATTCGTTGGAGTATGGCAATGTTTGAGTTACTGGCACTTCCCCATAACTGAACGGCATGTAGCCAAACTGGTTTTAAGATGGCTTTGTAGATGAGTAGCTTGTTGTTTAGAGATAGTTTATTATGCCTCCCTAGGAGCCATAAAAGGTTGTTGTATCTTATCTTAAGCTCATCTCTCTTTGTTTTTATGTGTTGGCGCCAGGTTAAACGTCGGTCAAGGTGTAGGCCAAGGTATTTTACGCTGTCTCGTTGGGGAAGTGTGTTGTTCTCCAGTTTCACAGCTGGACAGTTGCCCTTCCGCAAAGTGAAGGTGACATGGACGGACTTAGCAGCGCTTGCCTTGATGCGCCATTTGTGGAGCCAATTTGTTATTTTGTCAAGGCCAGTTTGCAACATTTCTGAGGCTTCATTAGCATTCTTACTGCTTGCCAGAATCGCCGTGTCATCAGCAAATGTCGCAGTTATTGTGCCCTCCGTGCTCGGTAGGTCACACGTATACAAGGTATACAATAAAGGTCCCAAGACTGATCCTTGGGGAACGCCCGCTTTGACTTCATAGAACTCGGAAGTGGCTTCAGCCTCTTTCACTTGGTACCAGCGTTCTATCAGGTAGGAGTGTAGTAGTGAATAGAGGCTGTGTGATAAGTATCTTTTTATTTTAAATAGTAATCCCTTATGCCACACTCGATCGAAGGCTTGTTGGATGTCGAAAAATAAAGAATGGAAATTTTTTTTTATCTTTAGTTTTGCGGGGCCATTAGCAAAAATTTTGTTTTTTTTTAAATGGTGGCACCTTTATGTGTTTGGTTAGAATTTCTTTTTCTAATTTGATAGGGACAGACACACAAACAACAAAATGAAAACAAAGTGTTATATAACTACAATTTTTGTTAAATGATATCTTCTTGCTTTATTAATTATAATTAATAGCTTATATAATGGCAATAATTTATAATTACTAAAACTGTTTTTGTCTTTATCGCAGACGTCAGTTCCCCAAGTTCTTCACGTATCGAGCACGCGATGAGTTCATAGAGGACACAATCTATCGTCACCTTGAGCCCGCATCAGCTTTCCAGCTGGAGCTATACCGCATGCGCACATATGACTTGGAAGCTCTACCGACTAGCAACCAAAAGATGCATTTGTATCTCGGTAGGAATAAGGTAAGACTTTTTAAGGTGAAGATGGTACACTGTGGTTGCAGCTACACAGCAAAATTTGCTATCAGAACAATATAACCATGGCGAAATGAGGATTCCAAAAATATTTTTGAAGATGAAAGGATGGACAAAGTTAGGTTAGGTTAGGTTAGGCATAATCTCCCAAATTAGATAGATCATTTGCGGTTAGAAAAATTGGGGGAATTACTGTATAAAATTGGGGAATGACTGTTCAAAAACTTGGCAAATCTATGTACATAATAAAATAGTAATAGAGTGAATTCTGTATGTATAAAATATTTTCAAAAGAGTGATTGATTTCGCATATAGAACGATAATAGAAGCCAGTAAATCTCTTTTTAGAATTTTTGTCTGTCTGTGTGTTAATTTTGTTTTTCAATCATGCGAAATCTACTGCACGGATCTTTATGAAATTTGGTATGGTAATAGTTTATACCCTCAAGCGACATAAAGGAAACTATTTATCTACATATTTTAGAACAGTAAACATCCTGATTTAGTGAATATTACGGTATTGGTACAGCCAATGCCACCTATTAGCGTTTTTACTAAACGCTAATAGGTGGCATTGGCTGTACCAACTTTATGCTCATAGAGTTAAATTTTCGTTTTTAGATACAGAACCCTAAAAACCAAGGCATTGGATAGCTAATTCCGAAAATGTTACCTTGAAGTAAGATCGTTCCCTAGAATGTTGACCAAATGGTAGGCAGGTTGTGAAAGAATATGCAGATTGCAATATTAATATACTTTTCATTGGCTATTTTTAGAAATATAGTCTGCTTTATTTGTTCAGCTTTTGGAATGTCTAAATTATTTTTGTAACTTCACTTATTTGATGTCGCCTTTCAGGTTAAAAAGGGTCAGGAGGTTACAGACTTCAGGTTCTTCATTCGCTCAATCATCAGGCATCAAGATCTCATCACGAAGGAGGCCAGTTTCGAGTATCTGCAGAATGAGGGCGAAAGGTGGGAATTTTAATATACTAAAAATATAATAAGAGATTGATTCTGATTGGTTTAAATATACTTAAAATATAATAAGAGATTGATTCTGATTGGTTTAAATATACTAAAAATATGATAAGAGATTGATTCTGATTGGTAGAAATATAATGAAAAACAAGTTTGAATTATTAAAATTTTAAATAAAATACTTTCGAAAGTAAGTGGTGTAGTATATCTTTTGTGAAAGTTAAAAAAAAATGTTTGTGCCGTCAAAATCAAGTTTTTTAAAATGTTATATATTAAATGCTTGTACAAAAAATACATTTTTGATAATCCTCGAAAGTTTGATTTTCAAAATTTTAAAAACATAATTTTTTTTTCAAAATAATCAGCAGGCTTTTCTTAGTTTGTCAATTTTTAGCCAGCAAATTGGGCCCGACTCTTCTGTTTATGTATTTCGAGATATGGGTCCTTGTAAAATATTAATTAGGTAATTTCAATGTAGAGGATCAAGGAATAGCTGGTAACTAGTGAAAAATAAATGAAATATAATAGTTGGGAAAAGAAAACATATTTTTGTAAATACAGTTTTTATTTTCAAACTTCAGAAATAAAAAAGATTGTTGATAAGAGGCTTAACTTAAATTTTTTGGACGATCAGTTTCATAAAACTTAGTTATTTTTTAACAGAGTACTGCTGGAAGCAATGGATGAGCTGGAGGTTGCCTTCTCACATCCTCAGGCCAAGCGCACGGATTGCAATCACATATTCCTCAACTTTGGACCCACCGTCATTATGGATCCTTCCAAGGTAACCTTTTATCATATTGAGTCTTCTTCCTATCGAGGTCATTATATGATAGGACCTCTATGTATTTGTTTACTTGCAAATCGTGTGACTGTTGACACACTGTGACTATAAGAAAAATTATATTTATATAAACTTCCATTTCCTTGTTCAGTATTTCCTTTTGTAACACAGAAACCAATTTTTTAATTGTAGATTGAAGAGTCAGTAACAGGTATGGTGATGCGATACGGTCCGCGTCTATGGAAGCTTCGTGTACTGCAAGCAGAGTTGCGAGTCACAATAAGAACGGCTCCAGGTGGACCAACGCGTAACATGCGTCTCTGTCTCGCCAACGACTCTGGCTACTATTTGGATATCGCTACATACGAGGAGGTCTCACATCCTACTACAGGAGTGGTGAGTTTAACAGATTACTAATTATTAAATAACCAAGCGTCAATATAGTATATAATAATATATAATAGGCATTTAATTGCGTCTAGTTGTATAGTTAAGATAAAATTTTGTTTTTAAAAATGTAATATTGTTGTATGGTTATTATCATTAATTTTTTTGAACTCGTATATTTGCTGCACCAGGTGCTGCATTTTTGGATTTCTAAAATTTTGGTTTGGGCTCATAGTTTGGTGTTATATTTCTGTTAATACAAAAAAATGAATATTTTGCGTTTACAGATAATGTTCCAGTCGTATGGCTCAAAGCAAGGCCCCATGCACGGTTTACCCATTTCCACTCCGTACGTTACAAAGGATTATTTGCAGCAGAAGCGTTTCTTGGTAAGACCGAATTTAAAATTATTAAAAATAAACCTCATTAGGCTTTAAAGTATTTATAACTAGACTAAAACTCAATTTAAATGTTTGTACGTTAGTTATTATATTCTACTGTAGTTTTGTACCAATTTTATGTAAGAAAAAAATTTAAAATTGTGTACATCGGAGCAAACTCACTTTTTTATCCCACTACTGTTAGCTTACTTTATATTTAAGCAATTGTCTTTTTTAGTCCTTTTTGGTAGGAGATTATGAGAAATCACCTCTTTTCTTGTTTCTATTCAGGCTCAATCCCAAGGTACAACATACGTGTACGATATGCCAGACATGTTCGGCCAGATGGTGGAGCGGCGGTGGCGCGAGGCTATTTCTGACGGTCTGGTCTCTGGGCCACCGCCTGATAAGCTGCTCGACATTGTAGAGCTGATAATGGAGATGGACGGGGAGAAGAGGCTGATAGAGCAAAAGAGGCTGCCAGGGCAGAATAATGTGAGTTTGTGCATATTAGCGGCAAGTCTTTGTGGAATGTGTTTTTGTTTAATTTCTTTTAAGTAATTACAGATATGTGGGTATATCAGAAACATAATTAGAGCCATAAAAATGCGATCGTAACTAACATACTTCTTTTGAATGATTGTGGAGTTAGAACAGAGAACATAAAAAAATAAAGATAACCTTCTTTGGTTGTCTTATCATAGGTTTTCATTTTTAGATTGGAACCTGAAAAATTATTACAGTTGTGATTTAGCTAATTTTTTTACACAGGTGGGAATGGTAGCTTGGCGCCTGACACTGTATACTCCGGAGTATCCCGCAGGTCGGGACATCATCCTTATAGCCAATGACCTGACACATTTGATGGGCTCTTTTGGCCCTCAGGAAGACATGCTCTTCTTCAAGGCTTCAGTGTATGCTAGGGAAAGGAAGATTCCTAGGGTGAGTTGGAAAAAGCTGCTATATTAATTTCATCAACTACTTGTTATTATCTGATTAATGTGCTGTAGAATCGATAAGCATCATATTATAGTGCGTATATACCTTTCAAGAAGAGCCTCATTTTCTTGCTTTTCTATAACATTCTTTTGTTGGTATTTAATCTTAGCTCTCCTGAATTGATAGAACATGATATAGTGTAATAGATCGATGTAGTGATATCTTTTATATAGCGCGCCTTCTCTGGTACGTCGGCGATTTTTGCCGATATTGTAAGATTTATAAAAAAATAACTAGTTACATGCATAATAATTTTTTTATTTATACGATGGTTTTATTTTTTTTAGGATAAAAATAAAAAACATAATAAAATTATTTATTTTTATTTGAAAATCAACCTCCAAATAGGAAATAGAAAATCCAAATAGAGAAAGCAAAAAAAAACTAACAAAAATATTTTTTTTACATGTATAATCCATAATATATGTAATTTGAAACAAGGGTAAAATGACATAAAGGCACGTTACAATCTAACAATCGGGCAGTAAGTCTAATCGGGCAGTAAAAAAGAGTTTGCGTTCACGTTTCCCGATTGTTTTATAATATCTGCACAAACTTTGTAAACTCTTGCCACTTTTCTTTCTTTTCGGAGCTTGGTATCTTATCGAGAAAGTGCCTTCCCACCAGTCTTGCACTCTTGCCAACAAAGTGTGGACCAGGTTCAAAGCAGTTTCCGCTAGCTTGTCGCCACAATCCATTAGAAACTGCAAGAATCACAGGCGGAGTTGTTGGGTTTTTTTTCCACCAACAAACTAAATCATTTTTTTCCACCACTTTATGCTCTTCCAATTCAATGAATAGTAAGAGACATACTGATCAATGAGATCAACGCCGATTTTATAATGGTTGTAATCCAGTATGCAATCTAGCTTCAGCCTTTTGGTTTGGAACCAACACCTTTGAGTTTGGAATCCACCTCTGACCAGGTAGCAGCGTGTTTCGTTGTGAGCAACGCTACAACGCTAACATCACGCTTATCTTTTCATTTGTAGGCGGTAAGATTACGCCAGTGACAAAAGGCCATTTCATCTTTGTCTAAAGGTTTTTGACGTCAATCCTGAGGCAGACCATGACGATTCCCCATCACTGTGACACGACGATTCTCCAACAATATGAGTGTCATTTATCCAGAGCATGTCTGCTATTGGTGGGCTCTTAAAAAATGGCCCATGTATATGATGTGCCATTTGCCAAAAAATGGTTGGCTCAATTCGGTGATAATAGTTTCAACGGATTTTGAATCACCTACATAGGGAACCATTCTCAATATGTAGCCAGTTGCTGCATCACAGATCTTTTAGGCCATATTTATCAGGCTTATCTTTGTTATAAACTCGGAAGTGCATTCGTTCTCCAAATCCACAAGTTTCTTCATCTATAGTCAGGTTTTCGTTGGGGTAAAAACTATTCTCACGCAACAGACCACAAGGTTTATAATTTGAATTGTCATTCAAACGAAGACAGGTATAAATAGCTCTAGATTGGTTCCTAGTAATGTGCTTTTTGGAGAATGAAGTTTCTATTATTTTTCGAGTTGACCAACATGAATCAAAACTTTCCTTGTGAATGAGTCATATGAGTTACTCCTTGATCTATTAAAATTAGAAATTAAGAATTATAGTTTGTGCCTTATTGAAATCTGTTTTTGGTTCTTTTCAGGTATATATTAGTGTTAACAGTGGCGCACGTCTGGGTTTGGCCGAAGAGGTTAAGTCTGCATATAGCGTCGCCTGGTTGGACTCTGAAAGGCCAGAGCGAGGCTTCAAGTACCTGTACCTGACGCCTGAGGAGTACGCCAAGTTATCACAGTATAACAGTGTGAAGACAGAGCTCATCGAGGATGAGGGAGAATCGAGATATAAAATTACCACGATTGTCGGTGAGTTTACTGTAAAGTTTTGGAGTTTATTTAATTTTTTTTTATGTGTAAAAATTAATGACTAATTTACGTTTAAAAGGAATATATTATTTGGCATATAGCTACAGTAAATACGGTAGTTGACTCATTCTAAATTTTGATATTTTTCATACAATATTGTGAAATATAAGATAATTAAAAACCAGTCTTGAAAAAAATTCAAAAATTGATTGAAAAATAAGCCAGTTATAGGCTTCTAAATTTGAAGATACGCATAGAGTTGGGTATATCCCTGTCTCTTTTCCTCTTGTAGAATATAATGTGCAGTATTAAAAATGACCTCACAACACAGTATTGCCGTCCTTCTCTAAAGGTTAAATTTAAACCTTTATAACTCGATCAATTTTTAACGTTATTAAAAAAAAATTTCACTCTTCATCAACTTGTACCTTGAAATTATGAAATAAAAAAAATTTAGTCAAATACCCAATTGTTTGCAACACTTTTTACTAGTTTGTTTTTTTTATATCATCTGCAATGGGTACCCCCATGGAACAAGTATATTGATCAGAATAAGAACAACAGATTAGTAACTGTGGATTCGTTTATCCATTAATTTGAATGAATTAAAATTCAGTACAGCTGCAAACTATGAACAGAAATATGATTAAATTTTTGAAGTAGAGAATTCAGTACAGCTGCAAACTATGAACAGAAATATGATTAAATTTTTGAAGTAGAGAATTCAGTACAGCTGCAAACTATGAACAGAAATATGATTAAATTTTTGAAGTAGAGAATTCAGTACAGCTGCAAACTATGAACAGAAATATGATTAAATTTTTGAGGTAGAGAGGTTACAGTTAAAACTATAAATTTTTGGGAAATTGAGGTTTGTTCAATTTATCTTTTTTAGTCTTGTAAAAAGAGCTAATATTCCCATAAGTAGGCAAACATTGAGAGTTGTTTGACGAAACGCTCTTGAACACGCTCGAAATATACTCGTAAGTTTATACAGTATAGTGTACACAGATACGTAAAATGTTTATTTTCGTACGATAACTTTCAAGGTATATTCATATTTTTAATAACTTAATATGAGAACCTCGAAACTCAGGTATCCGTACACACTTAGATGCATATAAACATTTAAGCATACATAGCATTTCTTTTAAACTATTTACAATCAGTGATATTGTTTCTCGCTATATAAATATATATAGTATATCTTTCACAGACATGATAAATATACATTTTAACCATTTTAGTGGCATGGTTTTTTACTCGTATATACTTAAAAATGCCAAAGAAATCTTTTGTTTTTAATGTCATTAACCCTTGTCTCGAAAAAAAAACTGAATCTCTTCCAAAAATTATCCAATTTTAATAATTTTTTCGGTGTGTTATTAATAAAAACTTGTACAAGGATAATAAAATACAAAGAAAATTATGGAAATATATATTGTGAACAAAAATGATAACATAAACTGAAATCAAGGTCACATCGTATTTTCGCAGTCCGGTACATTCTCTGTATCAGCAAAATAATTGTTATCGTCACTATTATCACCATTACTCAAAATTTGCATTACGCCAAATTGTGAGCGCACCACAATGTCACTCCCACTATCACTTTCTTCACAACTTGAAAAACGATCATTTTCACTCGAATTATTTTCGTATTCCGATATTATGGGTTAAAAATTTTCTTTCCCTGGATCCTTTTTATATTGTAATTACTAATAATATTGTAATTTAAACTTTACGTAACATGTAGAAAGATAAAAAATTAGCGATGCGTGCAAGCGACCTCCCCTACTGCGCTCTAAACAGCAACAGATTTCGCGAGCGCCGTCGCGCTCGTGGCAAATTTAGTTATTACGAGCGCGATGGTGCTTGTCGGCACTCAAACGGTTAAAATACTAAGTTATTTTCGCAGTTGATTTAAGTTACTTGTAGTTTTTATGAACGTTTTACACACCCAACTACATGTCATAAGTTCTCAACTATTACTCGTAAACTAGTAGAGTCTATTTAGCTGTGATAATTTTAATTTTTTTGAACACTTCAGATCCTTTAAAATATAAATTTAAACAGATACCCGTATCAGAAAAGTGTTTATTATATACCCCCAGTATTTTTAAAAGATCTAATCAGCAGTACCCTACACAGTGGAATATGCGAATGAAAAATTAGTTCACGCCCACTTTAAATGTTATAAATATGTATAACCATGACAAATTACAGCTTTATAGCAATAATAGACTCTGAGTAAAACGGCTGTGACAGACGGACATGGCAAAGCTATAAGGGTTGCTAGTTTGGCCAAGAAACCCTATAAAGAGTTTATATAAAGGAAATCTTCCAAGTAACTTTGTTATTTCAACATATTTATTCAGCTATTTTTTTTCATTTCTCTTTTATATATAACTTGAAAATATTCTATTTTATGTAGACCAAGAAAATTACCATTATTAAAAAAAAATTTTTCTTTAAGAAATTATCCTAACCCATAAAACAATTTGTTTTGAGGGCATCACAGGTCCAAAGAGAAGGTTTTTTTTCCTTTTCTGTCAAAGTGAAATGATATTTAAATAACTTCAAAATAAACTGAAATCATTTATACAAATATAATTAACAGAATGTTGTTTTGCTATATTCAGGCAAAGAAGATGGTTTGGGTGTAGAGAATCTACGTAATGCTGGTATGATAGCGGGTGAAACGGCTCAGGCATACGAAGACATCATCACCATATCCTGCGTTACATGTAGAACTATCGGAATTGGGTCCTATGTTGTCAGGTACAGCCTTTTTCAATTCTATTCAATATTTGTAGAAACAAACATTTTATTGCAATTTGTGTAAATTTATGTTAATGTAAAAAATTTGCAAACGTGCATGTATCCATCGTAACCCACCTATGTACACAGTCAGCTGATTAATTAAAATTGCAAACTAATTTATAAAGGCCATACTAGACGTTTCTCAGTTTATTAATAACATCACCGGTATTAAGGTTATTTGACATCCTTTTTTTTGTTTTGACATACTTGTAATTATTTAAATAATTACAAGTATGTCAAAACAAAAAAAAGGATGTCAATTAGTAAAACTTAATAAATATTATGAATAGAAGTATATTACGACAAAAATATATTGTATTAGAAAATTACTGAATAGAGAAATTGTTGTGATAGGTTATTAATTGTTTGTAGATATAAGATTTATAATTCGTGTCTTAATTAAGATTATAATTTAAAGAATAAATACAAAGAAATATAAAGTCAGACGGAAGGATAACAAACTTCCCCATAATTGTAGGCAAAGTATTTTGTTTTTATAATTTTAAAATAGCAAAATTTATTTAACTTTTCTGAAATAAATTACTATGTCATTCCAAGAAAATCTATAGAAGAGAGCGGAAATTATTTACGAATGTTACATTTGTTTCAAAATCTGACACGGTCCATTCGATTGTCACAGGTTAGGCCACCGAGTAATCCAAGTGGAAAACTCGCACATTATCCTCACCGGCTATATGGCACTAAACGTGGTGCTCGGCCGGCCAGTCTATGCCAGCAACAACCAGCTCGGTGGCATACAGATCATGCACAATAATGGTGTTTCATCTGCTGTCGTGCCTGCCGATCTTGACGCCATTTATACAACGTTGAAGTGGCTGTCTTACATGCCGAAGGTACGTGATGTTTATTAAACTTGTTTGTTCGAGTTATGTCATACTCAAACAATTAAAAAAAGTTGAAATCTTAGGGTACGTGATGTTTATTAAACTTGTCTGCTCGAGTTATGTCACACTCAAACATATAAAAAACTTGAAGTCTTAGAGTACGTAATGCTTATTAAACTTATTTGTTCGAGTTATGTCATACTCAAACATATAAAAAACTTGAAATCTTAGGGTACGTGATGTTTATTAAATTTGTTTGTTCGAGTTATGTCATACTCAAACAATTAAAAAAAGTTGAACTCTTAGGGTAATTAAACTTGTCTGCTCGAGTTATGTCACACTCAAACATATAAAAAACTTGAAGTCTTAGAGTACGTAATGCTTATTAAACTTATTTTTTCGAGTTATGTCATACTCAAACATATAAAAAACTTGAAGTCTTAGGGTACGTGATGTTTATTAAACTTGTCTGCTCGAGTTATGTCACACTCAAACATATAAAAAACTTGAAATCTTAGTTATGGAAATATTATTTTAATTCTTGACACAAAGCCTACCAAAAATCGAGGCTTTGCGGCTCACTTTTCTGGAGGAATAAAAAGAATTTTAATTGGTTTTGATTCAATCTGTTTAACCAATTGAAGCATTGTGGGTTCACTGTATAAACGCATATTTATCAGTTAATTATAAGTTCGGGATTATTGTATCATTGTATACGTAGGTAACACTTCGTAAGGTAAGGTTTCTTGAACACGAAATTGTGGATTCAATATATATATATATTCATTTCCCGAGTAGTAGTGAGTGATTAAATTGCAGAATACTTTTTCTCCACTGGCTTTAATTTGTGCTTCAAAGGTTAATAAGTAGCCAAATTTTAAAATTATTTGTCTGGCTGAAACTGGTTTTTGTGACTATTCAGTAGTTTACGATAGTGCAAACATCATTTTCACTCGAATTATTTTCGTATTCCAACATTATGGGTTAAAAATGTTCTTTTCCTGGATCCTTTTTATATTGTAATTATACATGGAGGAAATGTATGGAAGACAAGAATTAGTAATATATAAGATATTTATATAATTTTATCAGATAAAAATAAAAAGAAATGGTCGGAATGTCATTGCGCGCAGCCAATATCTGCTCTTCAAGCATGCTCAAGTCTTAGCATAGATGGGCTGTGGTAGAATCATGGTTGGAAAGAGTTCAGAGAGAAAATCGTGTGCTGAAGTCTTAAGGATGTATTGCTTCATGAGCATGAACAGTACAATTTGTATTTTTCAACTGTATCAAGGGTTATCACTGAACAAAGCTTAGACACTTGTAGGTGATGCTGAATTTCCGGCTCTGTATGTATTTTACATACTTACAAGAATGGTGTAATGTATTATTTTTTATATTACATGATGATCAGTTATTTAGCTGTATTATTCAGGTAAATAAGCTGCTATGAACATTCCATGCAATAATCATTACTGAGAAAGTGTTACTGAAGGCTTTGGATTTGATTCAGCGTTATCTGATTAAACTTTGTATTGTAATTTTTATAATTGTATTTTAAACAAATTACACTGTACGATTCTTTTGACTTTAATAAGCAGACCTGTGGTGGAATCGCGAAGTTGTAATGACTAAGAAAATTTTCTCATCCACTTGTTAAACAAATGGCTAATAATATTTCTTATACGACTTCCAGGATAAACTAAGTATGGTACCTATAATGAGGTCACCAGACCCTGTGGATCGTCCTGTCGAATGGACACCAACTCGGGCACCACACGATCCTCGACTGGCGCTCACTGGGGAACCTGGTAGACCTGGGTTCTTCGATGCTGGCTCTTTTGATGAGGTCATGAAACCTTGGGCACAAACTGTTATTACTGGTAATTTTTCTTTCTAATACTTTCATACTTTTTTATTGATCTTTTTTTGTTATAAAATCTAATTCTTTGAGGTGTAAGTGTAGTTTAGCAGAAATGCAAATTTCCTGTTTTTTTTGTATGTATATAAATTATTAATACATTTTTTGTGACGTTCAAGATGTATTTAAAAAAATTACAGTGCGGACTCGATTATTTCATTACAAAAAAATTGATTTGAAATAGGGTCTTCCTATGAAGAAATCCGTTGGTTTATTAAACGTAAAGAATGGCTGAAATGGCTGCTTCTTGAAAAAGTTCATTTTTGCATGGAGAGATTTCAAATCACTTTTTTTAATAAAATAATTGCACGAGCTCTAATTTTTGTAACCACTTTGTTTTTTACATATGTTCTTTCATTTAAAAAAAAGGGTGCGTGTACTTATGTACGCGTGTGAGAAGTTATACTTCTTTGGCATCATTAAATAATACATACGGATAGATAACCTCAATTATATTGGAGCGCTTGAAAAAGTCTATTGACACAATTTTTTCACTAATATTTACGAATAGTAAATATATTAATCAAAATATTGAATTTAAATCACTACTGAATATAATTTATCAGCACATATATAAATCGCACTTATATGAAACTAAAACATGTGTGTGAATGTAGACACTAGACACTAGACACATGTGGATAAATACTATGAATATGAAAACAGTGAACAGAGGCGACAATGGTGCCAATAGCTTTTGTTTCGAGACTGCAACCGCTGCAACTTCATACTGTAACTTTTGTGTGACGAATCTTAAAATTTCGCTCTCATCATTTTTTCATAACGCGCCTAAAGAAGTATAACTTCAACAAAAAAAACAGAAAATTCACATTTTGTCAAACCAGACTTCCCTATTTTATATATAATACAATAAACATTATTGCTGTTCGGTCAGCGATACTTTTCATTTAAAAATTTATTTACAAATAACAAATTTTACCAAGAAAGAAATAATATTTTGGAAAGTTTATAACTCTACTAATAGGAATGAATCTTTAAGTGGCCCTTAACTTAAAGTGTTAATTTACACATATTAATGTTAATTTAAACCACTATACTGTTAATAGCAGATTAACCATTTTAGTGCCATGTTTTTTTTACTCTTAAAAATGCGAAAGAAATCTTTTGTTTTTGATGTCATTTACCCTTGTCTCGAAAAAAAACTGTATCTCTTCCAAAAATTATTCCATTTTATCAGTGTTTTGTTAATAAAAACTTGTACAAAGATAATAAAATACAAAGAAAATTATGGAAATATATATTGAGAACAAAAAGTATAACAAAAACTGAAGTCAAGGTCATATCGTCATTTTCGCAGTCCGGTACATCAGCAAAATAATTGTTATCGTCACTATTATCACTATCACTCAAAATTTGCATTACGCCAAATTGTGAGCGCACCACAATGTCACTCCCACTATCACTTTTTTCACAACTTGAAAAACAATCATTTTCACTCTAATTATTTTCGTATTCCGCCATTATGGGTTAAAAATTTTCTTTTCCTGGATTCTTTTTATATTGTAATTACTAATAATATAATTTGAACTTTAGGTAAGATGTAGAAAGATAAAGAATTAGCGATGCGTGCGAGCGACCTTCGCTACCGTGTGCTAAACAGCAACTGACTAACTAAATTTGCCACGAGCGCGATGGCGGTCGTGGCAAATTTAGTTAGTACACACACGAGCGCAATGGCGCTCGTCGGCACTCAAACGCTTAAGATAAATAAGACGTTTGATTTGTTCCTGAAATTACAACACACCCTGACTTTATCCTAAAAATTTCATTCCATTTGGGTAAAATGGCTTTTAATATGTTGAGTAGGTCATTATTTCATATTCTGAAACTTATGGGTCCTGAGTACTGAGATAGAAATGGTTGTTTTTTAATTTTCATTATATCTAGATTTTTCAGTTAAAATACTGTTAAAGTACTTTTAGGGCTAGAGCTTATATCTAATATAATGGTTCTTTAAAGGTACTTGTTATTATTGTTATTTTGTAATCATAACTATTAATAATAAAAATTGCATGTCAGGTCGTGCTCGTCTTGGCGGTATTCCCGTAGGCGTAATAGCCGTGGAGACAAGGACTGTTGAGTTCACATTGCCAGCTGATCCTGCCAACTTGGATTCTGAGGCTAAGACTGTGCAGCAAGCTGGCCAGGTAATGCATACTTTTACATAGCTTACTTATTTTAGAATTTTTCATCCATTAATTACAAAATTATTTTTTTAATTTCTAATACTGTTTTTTTGTTATTTTTTGTAAAATTTTCTATTTGTAATTATTTTTATGTGTGAAATAAACCTAAGATGTAAATTAATTGTTATTATAATCTGTTTATTATGATAATGTTTATACCATATGTCAGAACCCAAAATGGTTTAAATGTTAAAAGAACCATTTCTGTTATAGGTTTGGTTCCCCGACTCCGCATTCAAGACTGCACAGGCAATAAATGATTTCGCCAGGGAAAATCTCCCCATCATCATATTCGCCAATTGGAGAGGATTCAGCGGAGGACAGAAGGGTATGTTTGTAAATTTTCCTTAAGATTTTTGCAGATAAAATAATTTCAGTTAAATACAGTTTTAGTTAGTCTAAATTAAGGAAAGGAGTAAATGCCCTGGTAGATCAGGTGAAAGTAGGACTGAGATTCTGGCAACTAAATGTTCAAAAAGAAATTAAAATAAAATTAAAAAATGAAACTTTTTTATTGAGAATTGAAAGACGGACATTAATGGTTCTGGGGTTTTCATACAATTTGAGGTTAAAACCAGGATTAATGTTTTTGACATATATATATATATATATATATATATATATATATATATATATATATATATATATATATATATATATATATCTATGTCAAATATGTATATCTAAGTATATTTGACATCTGTATTTATAAGCAAGTTGAAATGTTGCCAATTACAGTTTGTAGAGAATCATAGAAAGTATTTAAACGCCTTTAGCCCTCGGCGACAGTGGTTTAATCTGCTGTAAGGCTAATTCATTCCTCTTGTTGCAGATATGTACGAACAAGTACTAAAGTTCGGTGCGGAGATAGTGCGCGCGCTACGTGGTGCTACCGCACCTGTCCTTGCCTACATTCCACCCGGTGCTGAACTACGTGGCGGCGCATGGGCTGTCATTGACCCCACTGTGAATCCCAAGTGGATAGAGATGTATGCCGATCCAGAATCCAGGTAATGTGCTGTTATTTTCGGCATGCATTGTGCTTAAGTAAAAGAGTCTGTTCAAATTGTTTGTGCAGTTTTAAATGTTTATTCTGGAAGTTTTAATAGCCTCTTGAATTCAGACATATTAGACTTGGTTTTATTTTCTGTATCACAGATTGGATATTACGTTAAAACATAGAGACTATATTTAAATACCGAGTTTTTATATTCATCATAATCATATATCCATTTCTAGGGCTGGTGTTCTAGAGGCTGAGGGTATGGTGGAAGTGAAGTACAAACAGAAGGATCTCCTTAAGACTATGCACAGGCTGGACCCAGAACTCTTAAGATTGGATGCTAGAGCAGCAGGTAAATATGGAATATTGAAATTAAATCTTGCATGATTAATCATAACAAAATTTTTTAAGTTACTAATTGACTTTAGTTAAATCATACTCTTTAGTTAAGTCTTTAGTTACATTAAACTACATGTTTATTACAGAAATCAAAGAACAGATGAAGGACCTGTCGCATCAGCTGGCGAGACGTGGCTCTCTAGAAGGCGTTGAAGTACATAGGAATAGCGAAGACGGTAGACTCGGTATGCCCCACAATTTGAATAAAATTCAAAAAATGTTTATAATTTTTTTCATGATTTTACTTACATGTGGTCATTTATTATAAACAGGAGAAAGCAAGTTAAAGGAATTGGAAGCTGAATTGGCAGCATCTGAGAAACTGGTGAAGAAGAGAGAGAAAGATCTCATGCCGATTTATCATGAGGTGAGTTCTGATTTATTATCTTTTTACGAGTTTCGTCTTGAAGAATCTTGGGTCTCAATTTGGGTATAAAAGTTTGAATTGAAATCATTTCTGAATTGGGTCTCAGGATCGGAATTAATTTGAAGATCAAGAATATTATTATAATTTATGAAACAATGAATATAACAAAAAAAGTTGGAGAAAACTGACAATCATAATAGATGTTTTTCATCACTGAGCATGAAATTAATAATTATATAAAAAAATATAAAAAGGGTTTTTTGAAGTAATAATTACTTAAATATGAGTTGTCAAATATACAATTTTACAGTATGTACCATCACTAAATAGCACCACTTCGAACTTTTTGAAACCACTTGTGCAATTAATCTTGTGTAATCCGTCAAAATGTTATTTTCTTTTAAATCAGTCGCCTAGTTTACAAAATAATTAAAGTTTTAATTTTGTACGAAATCATAGTTATGTGTAAATTAGCACCTGTGTAAATAGCACTAATTCTGAATGTGGCAACATATAACAAATATATTATAAACTGTCAAGTGTCAAAATGAATTTTAATTTATCTTTTGGAGTGGAAGTCTCAAGATATAAGAAACCTATAGGTCCAAATCATAGGTTGATTGGTTAACTATTTCAGACAGTTTAACATACAGATAGCCTGCAACACGTATTAACAGTTATTACCAGATGTTGATTTGGTGAATATTTCCATTCGCAGATTGCCGTACAATTTGCGGAGTGTCACGACACTGCCGAGAGGCAGTTAGAAAAAGGCTGTATATTTGTAAGTATAGTGTACCTTGTATTGTTATTTTTTTTATTGTTTTTCTTCCTGATTACTAATTAGTCTGAAAAGTTTGTACTCTTTTTAAATTTTCGTAAATCCTACTATTTAAAATTATATTTTGTTATTAAAATGATTTGTTTGAATAGGACCTTGTGCCCGCATGGAAGTATTGTGTGATGTCAGGTTTCTTCTAAACCATTGGGTGCTCATCTTGAATGCCGAACTTTTTGAATCAATTTTTTCTAGAACCTGGTCATGCATGATACAATTGCGAGATGAGGGCACCAATTGTATGACATAAATTGAGCACCCAATGTGTTAAGAATTATCATATTAAGTGAATATGTTCTGTACACTGTTTTCTTTTTACTTTTGCTTTTATGTATTGTTTGTTTTTTTATTTTTTTCCAAGTTTGACGAAAAATTAACTACTTTGAACCACGATAAAAGCCACTTTTCTATATAATTTTTTTGTAATTGCCTGGACAAGTTTGCTTTTATTGTCTTAATCTGGTCATATCTGTACATATATTTATATACATAGATTATATAAAGAAATGAAAAAAATTGTGTCCAGAGTGAAATATAAACCCGCATTCATATTTTATTTTACAGGATATAATTCCATGGCGTGAGAGTCGTCGGCTATTATACTGGCGGTTGAGAAGATTATTGTACCAAGCTGAATTAGAAAGACAGCTTCCAGAGCCAACTAGTGCGGCACTCACGCTGCGCAGGTGGTTTTTGGAAGATCGCGGACAGCATTTGGTGAGTGTCGTTATGTCATTGTTGAGTGGGCAGCTTGAGATGGCATATGATTGTTAAGTGGGGGTGGGTTAGGAATATGCATAGGAAATAAGAGTATTTTGAAAGCTTTTAAATTTATATAATCTTTATCTATACTACTATATTATGATAACTAAAAATTATTTCACTTCCAATCAGGTATACAATGTGACAGACAAACTCTCGCTTGGCCGGTTTTATTTACATTTGTTTAAATATAATATTAGAAAGAGATATCGGAGCTGAATTAGTCTAAAAATATCAATTTTAATAGTCCATTTAACTGTTGTTTTACGTCGAAAAAGAATCTATTTTGTGGCTAAGTTATACTGTAAATTATGTTATACTGCACATGCGAGGGAGAAGCCCCCTAAGCAGCTGTGTATTATGTGTGAATTTATAATAATATCTGTCTGTATTTCGTTAAGAAGTTGAACCCTGTAACGGATGGATGGAAAGACGACATTGCTACGAAAGTAGGGTCGCTTCATGTTCGAAGTGTTTTTAAAACAATTCTAAATTAGAAAAAATTGCTTTTTTCCTAAACCAAAAATTGTTTTTTTTCCTTTTAAAAGGGGAAAAAAACAATTTTTGTGTCTATACACCCAAAATTATTTTATTCCTTATTGATAGTAAATTTACAATTGCAGTCTAACGAGTGGGACAACGACAACGAGGTGGTTTGTCGCTGGCTAGAGCAACAGGCAAGCGATGAGAACTCTGCCGTGCGACAGAACATAGCTGCTGTTAAGAGGGACGCGGTATTCAGTCTATTCCAGAAGTTCAAGGCTAAGCTGCAGGTGAGTGCAGAATTGATTTTATGAAATGTGTTATTCGGAGGATGGAATTAGGATGACAAACAAACAATTACGTATTTGTAAGATTCGATTAATATATATTTTAATTTATATTTCGGATGTTGTAAAAAATCAAATGCAAGTTCATGCTTATATTAATTTCTACAATTTTTCAACGACTTCTGCAATGACTGAGCTAATTAAAATTGAATAGGTCTCTGTCATGACATTTTCGATAAACCTAAAATACTCCCAAAAGTTAACGTTTTAAAATAGAATGTGTTAGATCTCTTTCTTTCCACCTTATGATTAGTTAGAAATTCGGACTGATCTCCGATGGCTTTTATTGTGATTAACAGTTTAAGAAGGGAAAAACTATGTTTAAGAAAATACTAATTAATACAAATGAATTTTGAGAAAAATTTTTCTTTTTTCGTATTTTCTAAAACCACTGATCTCTGTTATACTAGTACACTGGACTGGCTATACCATATGAAATAACAGCTGTTTGCTGTGCCTATTTGAACATCTTATGAGCTAAATTTAACATTTAATTAAATATGCTCAAATTTGTATCTACATATAGTTTCGCAATTCATTGTATCAATACATCATAATATCACATTGTTTTGTATCTACACTTTACCATCGATACATGATAATATCACATTGTTTTGTAATTACACTTTATCGATACATAATAATATCACATTGTTTTGTATCTAAACTTTATCATCGATACATGATAATATCACATTGTTTTGTATCTAAACTTTATCATCGATACATGATAATATCACATCTAAACTTTATCATCGATACACGATAATATCACATTGTTTTTTGTCTATACTTTATCGATACATGATAATATCACATTGTTTTGTATCTAAACTTTATCATCGATACATGATAATATCACATTGTTTTTTATCTACACTTTATCGATACATGATAATATCACATTGTTTTGTATATTATCATCTACAGTTTATCGATACATGAAAATATCATGTTGTTTTGTATCTACGCTTTATCGATACATGATAATATCACGTTGTTTTGTATCTACACTTTATCAATACATGATGATATCACGTTGTTTTATATCTACACTTATCGATACATGATAATATCACGTTGTTTTGTATCTACACTTTATCAATACATGATGATATCACGTTGTTTTTTATCTACACTTTATCGATACATGATAATATCACATTGTTTTGTATCTACACTTTATCGATACATGATAATTTCACGTTGTTTTGTATCTACTATTTATCGATACATGATAATATCACGTTGTTTTGTATCTACACTTTATCAATACATGATGATATCACGTTGTTTTGTATCTACACTTTATCGATACATGATAATATCACGTTGTTTTGTATCTACACTTTATCGATACATGATAATTTCACATTGTTTTGTATCTACTATTTATCAATACATGATAATATCACGTTGTTTTGTATTTACACTTTATCGATACATGATAATACCACGTTGTTTTGTATCCACACTTTATCTATATATGATAATATGACGTTCTTCTGTATCTACACTTTATCGATACATGATAATATCACGTTGTTTTGTATCTACTATTTATCGATACATGATAATATCACGTTGTTTTGTATCTACACTTTATCGATACATGATAATACCACGTTGTTTTGTATCCACACTTTATCTATATATGATAATATCACATTGTTCTGTATCTACACTTTATCGATACATGATAATATCACGTTGTTTTGTATCTACTATTTATCGATACATGATAATATCACGTTGTTTTGTATCTACTATTTATCGATACATGATAATATCACATTGTTTTGTATCTACACTTTATCGATACATGATAATACCACGTTGTTTTGTATCCACACTTTATCTATATATGATAATATCACGTTGTTCTGTATCTACACTTTATCGATACATGGTAATATCACATCGTTTTGTATCTACACTTTATCGAAACATGGTAATATCACATTGTTTTGTATTTACACTTTATCGATATGTGGTAATATCACATTGTTTTGTGTTTACACTTTGGATATTTTTTATTATTTTGTTGTTCTTAGGGGTATAATTGAAAGAAAAAACGTTGCAACTACCTCTTGGTGTCGCTACTTTAAAACATTATTAATACTAAAACATTATAAGAAAGAGAATTGTCATCAGTGTAAGATGAATTTGGTAAATTTTTACACTTGGTGATACCAGATTCTAACATGAACAACCCATCTAAACAATGTGTTGGATATATTACAGGATTTATATATTTGAGCGAACCAAAGAAAATTAATTAGTTGCATGTGAATGTGTATTGTGTGATTTCATTTTGAGTCTTAGAAATGGTATGGCCCTCATTGTTCAAAACCAAAGAGGTAGTTTAATTGTCACTTGCGAGTTTATTGTTAAAATCATTATTCCGTGAAGTTATAAAAATAATAAAAGTAAACCTCCAATGGAATTAAATTTTTTTGCGTATTAATTGTAAAAGTACTTAAGGTTATTAAGTATAAAACAGGAATTTTGTTTCCCGATTTACACAATAAATTTAAGTAATCCGTGGTATACTTGTAGTTGGTATAAGGTAATTTTAATAGCCACTCTTATAAATTAGTAAAACAATTAACACAAAATTATCAACACTCATAATCAGTGTGTTATTAGGTTAATGGTTTAAATAACTTAGTAGGCCATATACAACTTTGATCTATAAAAGCTTTTATGGATTAATTTTGTCACACTTTAATATTATTTGCATGGGCGCTCCTAACTGTGAACATTCATTATCATCTCCAAAATCATGAGAATAATATTTCTTCATTACTACTATATACCACTGATATTAGAAAAAACCTTCATAGGCACTTTTGCTGATAATACGGCTGCAGACATGCAAAGCCAAGCCACCAAAAACCATTCATGTTACATTTGCATTGTGGTGAACAAACAGCAATCTACACACTTGTCTTAACAGAATTCAAGTCCCGCAAGCAGATACAGCAAAATACCTTGGACTCCATCTGGATAGTAGTCTTAATTGGAGACACTACGTTAAAGTAAAAGCTGAGCAAATCAGGTTGAAATAACGACATTGTGGTTGGTTGGACAACATTCCAAGCTTAACCTCTATTATAAGCGACTAATTTACCTTTCTATAGTCAAACCGATTTGGATGTACGATATCCAGTTTTGGGGATGTACCAAGCAGTCAAATCGTAATGTAATCCAACGAAGCCAAAACAAGTTCTAGCGTATAATTACTAATGCATATTGCTATGTAACCAATCAAGAAATTCACAACGATTTCGAAATAAAATGGATTAACGAAGTTATCCAAGAATAACACGAAAAACGACCTCCGAATTCTCAACCATACCAACGTAGAAGATATTCGACTTTTGTATGTTACCCATGAACTGAGAAGGCTCAAACGTATTAAACGTCATGAATTAACTCCATGAATAAATTTAATTTATCTGGGAGCTGAACATTGGTACAGTAAATCCGCACACGACTTACTTGAAAATAAAATCAAGTACATTTCACCAATGAAAATTAATCAATTGTATATTAAGATTGATGCATATACAATAAAGGTGTTTAAAAAAAAATTGTGACTGTATGTAAACTGGCTTTACATATAGTCATAAATTTTAACTAGTATAATGGTGGTAAATTATGACTAAATGTAAAGCCAGTACTAGTATAATAGTGGTAAATTATGACTATATGTAAAGCTAGTATAATAGTAACCTTTTTTGAATGAGTTTTTTTTCAAAACTTCATGTAAAATGTTGTTTTCGTTGGATAATACCAATTCATTTTGAAATTTATGGAAGTGGAATTTTAGGCAGTGTTACACAAAATTTAGTTTGTCGACTAAAAAATATGCGCACAATCATAACGAATGATTAAATTACTTTTAGTTACAGTTTAAAATCATTAATGAATAATCTGTTTGAAAGTATTCATATGAATGAAATTCATAATCAAACATGTGTTTACAGAATATGATTGTTTTTGTTTACAAATTATCAAATGAGGTAGATGCAATACAAGTGTTTTTTTTTATTATTAATTTCCTATCCGTGCTAATTGAAAGATTAGATTGGATAAGAGAGCATGTGAATGTATGATACATTTTTTAGGCATGTAATATAATAATCGGTACATATAGTTTACTATGAATTGGTTATTTTTTTATTTCTTGTATGTCTATATTTTGTTTGGTATATATCTATTTTTTTTATTTAAGTATGATGCAAAAGGGTAGTTAGTCATTATACATTGTGTAAAGTAAATGCCTTTTTCATTTTCCTGAAGGTAAACAAACTAGATGAGACCCAAAAACCTTATTATATACGTGTCACGGTCTGTGTAATTTGACTAGTGTAGCATTTCTTACACGTTGCCAACATTTATTTCGCAGGAATGTCCAGATGTGGCTTTGGATGCAGTGTCGGAGCTTTGCAGCAGTTTGACTGTCTCGCAACGTTCCGAGGTGATCAGGAAGCTGACCTCGCTAGAGCTGGAGGAGCAGCATCAGCAGTAATATTGCAGAAGTTGGTGGATCGTGTGTGTGCAAGAACATGAATCGGCTTGCTGCAAAGTCACTTAGTCGCATTAAAGTGTATTAAAAACAATAGTGGTCAGGTAATAAAGAGTAAGACATAGTTCATTCAAACGTTTTATAGAACATTTTTACGATTTCCTTCACTTTGAATACATACTTTCGTATGTATGTAATTTAAAAAACAAAGTTTGGAAAATATTATTTTATTTGAAAATAAATTTTATGGCTAGGTTCTACTGTAAATTATGTTTATTAGTATTGTAACACTGTTATGCTAATACTGCTTTCCATGATCGGTAATAGCGACCATGTAGGAAACATAGAGGTGGCTTGAAAATGACAGAAATAGGGACTTGGTTACATGTTTATCGATATCAGAGCAGTATTTTATAGTAAACGTCATTGAATGTAAAGAAGCTGTGTTACTAGCGAATAGATGTTTTTATGAATTATTAAAATACTTTTATACAACACACTGCTATTTAGGCGTTATAAACAATTTTGATTGATTACAATGGGTGCGTTCCACTAGGCGATCACAACGCTGAAAACGCTCACTGTATCGTTCCACTTGGCGATCGCGGTCATTGCGGTCGTGATCATGACGTCATTGTACACGACTGCGACGACCCACGTATCGAGGTGGGTCGTTGTGATCGTTTATCTGTCAATTTGACTTTGACACATTGATACATGAAATTTACGTAAATAAATTTATATAATCGTTGAAGATTAAACATAGTGACGGAAAGAATCACTTTATGCAGTTTTGAGATGTAGGTTCATCTCGAAACTGTATAAACTATAGAAATAAAAGTGACACCAAAAGGCGCAAAACGTACATCATCAAACTTTTATAGAAATTAAATTGCACTTTTACAGTTACTGTAAGAAAAAGATAAGAGGTGTCTAAATTATTATTTAACGTAATAAATATAATCTCTAATATAGTAAAAAATATAATCTCTTGATTTTCGTCCAATACCCGCCATTTACTCATAGTTACGAATACGCATTGTTCCTATCTCGTTCCACTTGGACTGACAGTTACAACGTTGACAAGCTAGTGGAATAGGTACGATCGCAGTCGTGGGTGCGAGTGTTGCGTGCGGCTAGTGGAACATACTCAATATGTATGCTATGGAGAATTCACGCGAAATAATGATGGCAGTGTAACCAAAAATTTGTTAATTTATAACTGATAACATTTGCACGATACTAACAACGCAGCACATAATAAAAAACAAGGTAAAACATTTCCATCAGATGTTTATTTTTAGGTGTAGATATGATTAGTTGACTAATTAATCTTTTAAAAATATATGAAAAATTGTATTACACAATTAAATGTCATAAGACAGTTGTCCTGCTAACTATTTGAAAGATATTCAAGTCCGTATTGTTTTAGTGAATGTACCGCACATGGAGTTTTACGGTTGTATATAAAAAAGCATGTTGTTAGAAACATTGAGACATATGTAACGCTTTCATAACACTGTGCAATAATTAGATGAATTAATGTGTAAAATGAAACTTATGTTATGTATAATCCATGAAAGATTTGAGTGACATAATATTTGTATAAAAGTCTCGCTTCGTCCGTACTGTTTAACTTCTTTATTGAATTTTACTGCTATAACTCAAATGTTTCAATTTGTTTTAAGCTTGGCATTAAAGTGATTATTAACTTTTAAGTAAATGCAAAATCGGTGCTTAAGACCTAAATTAATTTCGCATGTAAATTAATGTTCTATAATATTTCAAATATACCGTATTATATTGAACGCTTAATAATGATCAATTTGTGGCTTAAGCGCTGCCTATTAAACTAGAGAAATTATTTTAAAACTTGTCAATTTTGTGGACGAGTTGATATTACGTAGCGATCACTTCGTTTAAGTTTTAAATTGAGTTAATTCATGTTATATTAGTAATTATAAATAAACAGTAATTGAAACATGGAATTTAATATTATGTTTTTAGTATATAGGTGACCTTTATTAATACAAGTGACTTTGCAGTAAATTAAAGGTTTGTTAACTAGCTTGGTTATGAGTTCGTTTTTGGTATGGCTATTTTAAATCGTATATTGCTAATAGTCTGAGTCTATTTTGTTGAGTTTTGAGTGGGAAAAGACATGTTATACGTACATCATTTGAATAGATAGTGTTTAACCTTTTGAGGGCCAGTATTTTTCTTAAGAAATGTAACTCTTTTAAGCAGAAAATTTGTCTGTGAAAAAAACGAACATGTTCTCCGTACAATATTTATATTTGTTGGTAACCACTATTGTGACCAGCACGGTTCTCAAAAGGTTAGCTGTGTGGATCAAGACAAGAAATTTTTGGAAAAAAGTTTGCATTTTGAAATGTTGAAGCCTAATTTTGGTAACATGGAAATGTAAAGGATACAAATGGTAGAACATAGGTATATTACGTACGAATATTGTAAAATAACATGATCAAATAAATTTGCATTGTGACATTTATTTATTGAGATAGGGAATATTTCATTTATATATTTATACACAAAAATGTAGTGTTTAGTTATATTGATTGCTATCTGTAAATATTGCTCGTCGATTGTAATGGTGTACACAATTTTTTATTTTGTCATAATGTAAGAAGATTTTAAAATGTTTATCGCATCATCTAAAATAGTGAATACTTTGTAAATAGCATGCGTCTAATTGTACACGCGTCAGTTAATGTAGCTATATCGTATAAACAATTCTCAAGTCGCATTTGATGCCGGGCGTCGTCGATGCCATGTACAATAATAAACATATTATATTTATATAGTTTATAGTTTAAATTAGATTTTTGAATCCGTTGTTAAGTTTTATTGTTTATATTAAAAAGAAAAAATTATAATAAATAAATTATTAAGGGGCACAATTAATTAAATGGTTTCTTTTTTCCTTTTTTCTGTTTTCATAGGTTTTTTGTTGGACCTTGTTGATGATACCCAATATTTTGAGGATTAAAATTATGATTTCAGCTTGCTGCAGCTTGGGTCCACATCAGTAAGAAACAAAGTGCGGGTTCAGGTGACGAACCATTAAAAATAGAATATATTCGGAAACAAATTGATCAGAATAAGCATTAATAAAGAACTTAAAAGACAGATCATAAAAGGGTATTGACAGTTCTGGCTTAGGAAAGATATACCGGGTCTTTTATGAAAGTAATGCACATGATTTTATTGTGATGCGACTATCCATCGTAGCGTGGTAAAACCGGTCGGGATATGTGGGGGGGTGGTCTGCCCTTCCAACACAGTCAGTCGCCAGTTTTCTCCTAGGAGCAGAACAACGTGCCTCTGTGTGAAGTGTGTTTTTCGGCTTTGTAACACGGCGTTATGTAGCGTTTGATTGTGTGTAAGAATACAACTAAAACATTCCAAATGCTTCAAGAGGCCTTCAAGGACGACTTCATTTCAAGGTCACAGTCCGGGAGGTGGCACAAGGTGTTCAAGGAGGGCTGGGAGGAGGTTGACGACGTGACCGAGGATCTGCAAATGCACAAGGTCTGTGCAAAGTTGGTGCCGAAAGTGTTGACGGAAGACGAAATGAGCTGGACTTTCTCAATTCTGTCATAATAGGAGATGATTCCTGGATATTTGAGTACGACCCAGAATCGAAAAGGCAGAGCAGTGAGTAGCACACAAAATCATCCCCCCGCCCCAATAAAGCGAGAATGAGCAAGTCTTGCATCAAAACGATGCTCATTGTCTTTTTTGATGTCTGAGGAATCATCTATTTTGAGTTTGTATCGCAGGGAGAAACTGTCAACTCAGCCTTTCTGATTCTGACTGACATCAAAGCCTCGTTCAAGCTCCACCATGACAATGCCCCTAGCCACACGGCCTTCATTGTTACCAACTTTATGGCCCGGAGCAACACCCCGATGGCCCCACAGCCTCCTTACAGTCCCAATTTGGTTCCGTGCGACTTTTTTATGTATCCCCGACTGAAGAGAGAGCTGAAAGGAAAGCATTAGGTGTCCGTGGAAAACATTCAAAAGCATGTTACAACGTTGCTAAGAGATAGTCTCGTGGAGGAGTTTCAGGGTGCCTTCCAGGCATGGCAGACACCTCTCCGCAAGTGTATTGATACAGGGGAGAGTATTTTGAAGAATTTTGGGCATTTGTACCGATACGATCAATAAAACTATAGTTCCCACATTAGCACAAGCACGTTACTTTTATAATGGACCCTGTACGTTTTGATTACTCGCAAGAAGGTTTTTGAAAGCTTTTTCATTTATATATATATATATATGTATATGTATATATATATGTATAAGTAATATATATATGATATTGAGTTTTGTCGCTTAAATTACATTCTACAGATTGGTCAACAAAGCATCTTGGAATTATAAATGAATAAAGAAACTAACAGACTATTATTATATTCTTCGTAAGGTCAATTATTACTGAAACATCCAAGCAAAAATAATAAAAAGCGGCGACGTAGAACTAAAAATTCTTCTGTCCGTGACAGGATCGACATGCACATGTGTCAACATACACACAGTATGTTGTGTGACCACTGATTGGCATACTGTGTCGATATAATGAAATATATCTGATTTTAAAAATTTTACTCTTGATCATTAATGTGTTTCAGTAACATAATACAGAAGATTATTTTACTTAAGGTGGGTCTCCTGGGCCAAAAATCTAACAAAAAATGTTTAGTGAACATGTTAGCAAAACATAACCGTCTTCTACTTTATAAACGAAAAGTCAACGTTCAATGTTGCATAATTTTTCATTTGAATTAAAATGAATTCAGATGAGGAAGACGTATTTGAAGTTACAAGAAAAAGAAACCGATCAGATTAATAAACAACAATACTGTCTTTATTCCAATTCATATTATCTTCTAAACACTGTACACAAATTTAAATATTTTTCCGAATGATATTGTAAACAGGAGCGAGTGACGTGTGCGATATTTGAAAGCATTGGTGGAATAGACAGTTCCCAACCCCCGCAGGTGAATGGAGGATGCTATCCATTCGTTTTAGATGATTTGCATGTTTTTGTTCGACAAAATATTTTGGCTACACCCGTATTTTGTTAGATAAACATGTTAGGGCTCATTTCTGACAAAAATATGGTCGCTGGAGACCTAGCTTTAACAAAATTAAGCCAAAAACAATGATTATGGTCAAGTTTCAAATTTCATTATTGTGTTTATATTTGCAAATAAATAATATAACATAAATAAAGAAAAAAGCACACATTTATAATCACATTACAAATAATTAGTTCTTAATTTTAAAATCAAGGACTTTATATAGCAGTTAAGTAATTAGCGATAGAATTAAAACATTACACAAATAGGAATTGTCGGCAAATGCCACGAGACCTGGCAAATAACCTGAGACCCATCATTAATATAAGCGTTTAAGTTATGACTAAATCACAAATCAGCTTCGAATTAGCAATTATTTATAATTTTTACTAAATTCATATTAATTTGTATTTACTGATATATATATATATATATATATATATATATATATATATATATATATATACTTTTGCACAAAAAACGGGCAGTTTTGATTTTGTCATATAATTAACAAAATATTATTTATTAAGAGGTTGCATTAACTGTAATTGTTACTGGCAGGTATAGTAGAGTGTACGGAATAGCGACGTGTCGCCATGCGCAACCGACTACGTGACCTCCTCCTCACTCAGTTCAACGCTGTTGTTTAGTACGGTACGCATTTCCTGTGCTTTATTGATGTGAAACATCTATAGGCGCAGGTATAAACCGGATAATTGGCGTGGCGACGGGTCGCCACCCTATACTAAGGTATATATATAGTCTATATGTAGTAGAGTGTACGGAATAGCGACGTGTCGCCATGCGCAACCGACTACGTGACCTCCTCCTCACTCAGTTCAACGCTGTTGTTTAGTACGGTACGCATTTCCTGTGCTTTATTGATGTGAAACATCTATAGGCGCAGGTATAAACCGGATAATTGGCGTGGCGACGGGTCGCCACCCTATACTAAGGTATATATATAGTCTATATGTAGTAGAGTGTACGGTATAGCGACGTGTCGCCATGCGCAACCGACTACGTGACCCCCTCCTCACTCAGTTCGACGCTGTTATTTACTACGGTACACATTTCCTGTGCTTTATTGATGTGAAACATCTATAGGCGCAGGTATAAACCGTTAGTAGATGGCCCGGTTCTGGAAGGTAAACGGTGCACTGAGCCACGGGACGACCGCTTCATAGTCAGTCAAGTGCTAAGAAATTGTCGAGTTACGTACGTGGATTTCAAACAGAACCTCGAGGACGTCAGAAGTACACGAGTAAGCCTATGGACAGTCAGAAGGAGACTTCAGGCCGTCAATATACGTAGGTATCGCCCAGCTCGGGGCCCTACATTGTTCCATGAGCATCGAGTTGACAGATTGAGATTCGCTCAAAATTTTTCGTCATGGACTCAACAAGACTGGAATAGTGTTTTATTCTTCGATGAAGCTCGTATATCGATTAGTGGTGAGGATCGACGTTGGCGAGTCTCACGATGACCTGAATGGGAACATATTCCTCAGGAAATTATAAAAAAAAAGCATCGAAAGCATGCCTAGCAGATTAAGCGCATTGTTTTTAGCTAGAGGAGGCCATACTCGTTACTAAATTTTCAAATTTTATGTTAAATTAATAAAAAATATTCAAAAATAAACTTTAGCCATTTTCAATGTACCAGTATGAAAACGCTTGTCTGTGGGTTTTACATAGTTTTTTTTTATTTATTCGCATTTTTAATGAAGTAGGTAAAAACGATATCTCAATAATAAATAACATTATTCTCATCGTATCGCCATATAAAATGCATCAAATAATAATAAAATAACTCTGATATGGTTTATTCCTATAAGTGCCCGTTTTTTTTGCAAGAGTTTATATATATATATATATTTTAATTAATTTTTTGCAATATATAAACAATAATCTACTAATGATGCTTATTTTATGATAATACGACAATATCGAATAATACACAACAATACTACATTCTCGTAATGACATAAGACATTACAAATTCAAAATGAAAAGATCCAACTTTCGTAAAATATAAAGGTAATTGCGTCTGAACCAAATAAACACTTGAATGATTTTTTGAACTTTTTTATATTTTGTAAATTATTTGAGGTGTATATTTCTGTTAATGGAAAAATATTATTTTGTTAAATATCAATAGGCAACTTAGTTTTGACAATAATCGAATGAATTGTGGCACAGCGCTTGCATTTGATCAAAATAATACACGTTTGTGATTGGTCCAGGTTATTAGTGTTTTTTTTTAATTGCAATCTTTTTATTGGTGGCGTGGGAGGCTTGTCATTGATATAATCGCTTAGCGTTGAAAAGGTTTATTTGAAGCCAAATATCGAACACTTTTTATCAGAGGATCACGCTCATCCATCCCATTAACACCAATATTTATGTATTTATATCAGAATTTCACTAAGTTTTAATTTATTTCTTTGCGAATCCAAATATTTACTCGCATTTTGTGTCTTTTCAACAAAGATTTAAGTAAAAACTAGACATGTTTTTCTTGTTAATATCGTAATGAGCCACATCGTGCCAACTGTAACTAGTTAATAAGTTTGGGAAAATTCATCATTTGGCAGGTAGTGGGTTTTTGAAAAAAAAAATTGGTAAGTGAGCGAGGCAAAAAAGTTTGGTAACCTCTGATTAATTATTCCACAATAATCTATATTGTTATTGACTGGTATGAATTGAAGCAATGAGAAAAAATCTGACCCGGAGTGTGTTCAAACACTGTGTGTGTTTTCACTAAGGTTCCAAATTTGTCAATGTCTTATTATAGAGCTGGAATTTAAGTTTTTTTTTAGTCTGTCATTGAATAATGGAGGTCACAATACGTATCCTTCTGAAGTTTAATCATTTTAGTGCTGTGGTTTTTTACTCATATATACTTAAAAATGCCAAAGAAATCTTTTGTTTTTGATGTCATTTACCCTTGTCTCAAAAAAAACTGTATCTTCCAAAAATTATCCAATTTTTTCAGTGTTTTCTTAATAAAAACTTATACAAGGATAATAAAATACAAAGAAATTATTATGGAAATATATATTGTGAATAAAAATTATAACAAAAACTGAAATTAAGGTCACATCGTATTTTCGCAGTCCAGTACATCCTCCGTACCAGCAAAATAATTGTTATCGTCACTATTATAACTATCACTCAAAATTTGCATCACGCCAAATTGTGAGTGCACCACAATGTCACTCCCTCTATCATTTTTATTCACAACTTGAAAAACGATCATTTTCATTCGACTTATTTTCGTATTCCGACATTATGGGTTAAAAATTTTCTTTTCCTGGATCCTTTTTATATTGTAATTATTAATAATATTATAATTTGAACTTTACGTAACACGTAGAAAGATAAAAAAATAGCGATAAGTGTGAGCGACCTCCCCTACCGCACGCTAAACAGCAACTGATTTCGCGAACGCCGTATCAGTTGCTGTAGTATGCCTGTACTAAATAAATTTGCCACGAACGCGATGGCACTCGTCGGCACTCAAACAGTTAATATTTTGGGCTTAAAAATGAAAAATAGTAAATAGAATTTAAATATCATTTTAAAATATTGTCCTAATTGAATTTCACTTGATGTGTACGAAAAAGAAACCTGGTTCCGTGGAAGTACCTTGGTATATGAGAATATGGGAAGTACAATAAATTTGTTTGGTAATTTTATGTGTATTAATGTATATCTTTCTTCATACGAAGCATTTGAAAAATTTATGCACGTAAGTCTAAATAAAAGAAATTGTGACGGAGACAGATCTATAGATAGATGGATAAATATAATACAGACATCAAAATAGACATAGATAAAAAACTTTTGCACTATGGAAATTCCATCCAAAATTATAGAATATTTTTTTGACTTGTAGCACTATGGCAAATCTATATTTCTGCAGTGGGTGCATGGAACTCCTTGGTAACCTATGCAGAAACCATTAAAGTTACTAAAGAGTTGTTTGTATTATGTGAGGCAGAAGAAATTTTTTTTTATATACATTTGAATACTTTTCTGCAGACTATGTCCAATTGTTAATGTTTTGTAAAAGTGTACAGAAAGCAAGCGCAGAAAGAAAAGAAAAAAAGCTAATGTTTCAATAAACAATGTAAGGTTAAAGCAATTTTAAAAATTTGCCTCTGCACAAATTGTAATAAAAAATTACGTTTAATTACAAAGTGAATTAAATTAAAATTAAATTAAAATGAAGGAAATTAAAAAACCACATTGATTTATAACCGTTAGGCCATGCCAAGCAGTAGATAGAACAGTCTTTGTATACTTAAAACACTCACAAATCTCCAGTAAATATCAGCTGTAAGGTCCTTTGGTTTTACACCTATAACTAGTAGTAATAGTAATAGGAATTGTAGTTTTAATGGTGGTTAGATTTAAATTAAAAATGATTATTGGGTTGACGACTTTACACCAATTTTTGGAATGTTATCGAAGACTGTTTCTTGTAGGGTAAATAAAGACGCGGTCTTCAAGCTTCTGTTAATTTGCAATTGTGTAATCGGTGAGTAAAGAACAAATGAAAAAAATGGAACTATCTCGAAGTGAACTTAGAGTACTCTCGTTTCAGAAATTTCGTTTAAGGTGAATAGTCAGCGAAGCAACACATAATACATGCACAACTATGGATGAAGGTGTGCTCTTTTAAGATGCAGCCAAGCACTGGTTCCAAAGATTCAAAGGGAATTTTGATCTGTCTGATAAACCTCATCCAAGGTGACCTACAATTGATTTAGAAAAATAAAAAAGCCTTATTAAAACACATCCCAGATTAAGTTCGCGTTGTGCAGAGCTACTTTATGTTCTGATACTACAGTAGAAAAACAACTTCATACTGTGAGAAAGAAGTGAAAATATCCCATTTGTCTACCACATGAGTTAACACCCTTTCAACTTCAGAGGACAACTAATAAGTGCTTGGAACTAGTGAGTTCCCATCGTACCAATGAATGACTAAAGTGTCTGGTTACAGGATATGATAAGCGAGTGGCTATGTTAATTTTTAGCGTAAAAGCCAATAGCTAGGCACTGGAAAAAAGGTGTATGTGCACCAAAATATAACATTAAATAAAAGATACTTTTGAGTGAGGTATAAATGTGAGTTTTTCATGGATTTGTTCATTGGGAACTAGTTCCAGCTAACATTATAATTACAGCTAAGATTTATTGGGAACGATTGAGCAAAGTCACCGCTAAACTTCCTTCAAATCAAAGCAAACTTTATTTTTTATATGTCAATGCTCGACCCCACATAGCAAAAGCAATGGTCACGCATTACTTTCTATTGTTATTAAAACTAGTCACTGGGATCAACTCTCTAGACCTTTGCTATCTGATTACCATCTGTATCGCTCTATGTCTAATAATTAATGTGATAGAAAATTTAAAGACGGACATCATATCAAAATTGAACTTGCACCGGTTTTTCAGTCAAAAACTCCAAGATTTCTACAAGGAAGCAATTATAACTCTGCCTACACATTGGCGACAAGCGTTAGATATAGACGGTGCTTATATTATTCACTACATATAAAAAGTTGATAGTTTGTGTACAGAGAGTTTATAAGTTGCTAGCCCAATATTTGTTTTCTTAGTAAAATACTTACTCAACCTTCATCTTAGCACCATTGTGTTGAGCAAGTTAATAAGGAATTGAATATTTAGAGAACGGACACATAAACAAATAATTTTTTAAAAAATAAACATATTTAAAAATACAGGAAACAGTGAGTGGACCATGAACCTGTTAAAATGCATTTTAATTGACAAATGTAAAAGTGTCGATCATTTACTGCATGTGTCTCAATATTGGCGACTGTGATCCTGCACGTCTTGAAAGCTTTCTTATATTTAACTCGATTTATATTACGATCAGCATTTTATCTTAAAATATAACTTGAATAACATTATTTTAAAACTTACAGATCTCCACACAAAAGGAAAATGTACACTTTTAGGATTATACTCTTTCCATTAGGTTATTCCAATGAAACATTTTTTATGGGAAGTTAATCTTAAAATTAAATCTGTATTTTCATGCAATCACCTATCCACATACTGATGGTGCTCTTGGTGATGTTTAACTTTGGGGACTGGACGATACTTGAAAAAGCCTAGATGCATTTTGAGAGAAGCTTATCACAACAAAAGTGGATGTGAAGAAAAATGTTGAAAAATAATTGGTATTTAGTAATCTCTTAAGAATTATTATGAGAATTATATTAAGATTGTTTATAAATCACATACTATAATTTCTTTGTTATTTTTCAATAATTTTTCTCTGCCATAAAGAGCTTTAAAATACATTGCTAGAATATGTAATTTGTTTGTACAAATTGGTGGCAATTTGAAAATAGTGTGCATCACATCAAGATAACATAAGAAAATTTACATTCGATGATTTTTATGGCTTTTCTTACGGTCTCAATCAACAACAAATTTACAATTGAAATCGATTGGCATTTTATGATGAAGCCCCATCCCGCACAACTATTTACTACAGGCTTCATGAGTTCAAACGTGATCGTAACAATCTGCGATTTCCTCAACAGCGACGACTGAAGATAACATCAATATTGTGCGGCTCATGATACAGATTGATAAGAGCTTAACCTATCAGTAAATTCTGGCAACTTGAGTTATTGGTATGTGTTAAGTATAGAAAATCCTACATGAATATTTTGTATATGATTTATTCTCTTTCATTTGCACCTCATGATTTGTTTAAATCTCGAAAGCACCGTCCCATTGATTAGTGTTGTGAAGTATTTGAAAAATTCGACAGAGGACACTCAAATGCTGTATTCCGTATTGTCACGGGTGACGAAAGCTAGAGACACTCTTACGCAGCTGAAACTAGGAGGCAGTCTCTGTGCAGTAGGTGTTTTCTTCTAAAGAGTTGCCTACAAAGGTGCGGAAAGGAGGAAGTGCTGGAAAAAGTCGACAGGCAACTTGTTCTTTAGACAGATGAGTTACTATGCACAAATTGTTTTAGAAAATAAAATAACACTGTCAATTTGTATACAAATCATGATGACAACGCACCTGCATGCTCAGCTAGATAAACGACAGAACATTTTATTACATATGGTATATATTAATTATTTGGGGAATTTGACTTTAATTTTTCTGATCCTACAATTCTGGAATTAAAAAATTCGATATTATAATTCTGGAATCAGAATAAAAATTTCCTTGTACAGAAAATTAGTTATTTAAGAAAATAAATGTATAGTTTTCAACTACTAGCTTATCTACTATTATTTTCTTTTACGTTACAGTAGCTTTATTTTTCTTTGAAAGTAGTAAATCATTAAATATGTATTTAAAATAAATGCTCCATTAGACTTGGATACCATCACCGATTGGATGTTTAGACGGTGTCAGTAAAGCGTGGACAGTAAACTATGTATACTAGTGAGAAATATATGGTTTGCAAGATGTATGTTGAAAAAGAAATATTCTGATTTATAAGATATTTGATGTACCATATTGTTACAGACTGTTAAGGATGTTAATTTAATATTGTTTGTAATGTTATTTTGTACCAAACATACTTAATAACAAGAGTCCTTTTGTATTATCCATCTCATTTAATTATTACTAAATACATAAATGTCTCTATTGATTTTTGTAAAAATAAAAATTCTTTCTTGGGAAAATTGTCTTTTATTATGTAAAATATCAATCCTAGAACTAGTTTCGGAATTATGGAATTAAGGTCCCAAATGGAATCCCAGCTCTAGAATGGAAAACCGTTTGATATTGCATGCAGTACCCGTATATATCAAGCAATAAGCATTTTGCTATTAAAACCTGTTTGGGAAATCGAATAAGGCACATAATAAACGATTCCGACTCCTAGAAGCTGTTATAATTTAGATCGCTACAAAATAAAATTATGGTTTTCACTTTTGTGTCATTGTAATATAAAAATACACGTATAATTTTTTTTATTCTTACTTTATTATGGAATAAAAATTAACTATTTACTATATCTTGTTTATTATAATAAATCAAAGCCAATGCATCAACAGTGAAAACTCCCACTGAGCGTTGTTTGGATAGCTTAACCCTTAGCACCACTCGTCATTTCCAGCCACACATATAAACTCGTGGTATTAATTTTTTAGAGTCTACTTTACGTACCAAAATTAAAATAAAAAAATAAACATACATGTAATTAACTAAAAATAAAAAAAAACAAAAATAACATTTTCAATAACATGCAAAATCACAATAGGTTGAATATATTTGGCGTTACTTTTGTAGAAATTCATTATTCACAATTAAATGAAACTATGTGATGTAGTATTATTTCTACTTTCTTTAAGTTCTTTACCACGACCTAGGTTTCATTTTATTACAACATCTTCAGGTGGGATATTAGCAAAGATTTACGATAGGTTGTTTACTTATCAGTCTATAACAATTTTGTAGGAATATTTTCAGTCTTATAGAATCTTGACAATCTGCATTTATGTCATGTATTATATTATATATTATTATTTTACGTTATTCCTTAATTTGTCGCATATTTTTACGTCAATGGAACGTACATGACATACATTTTTTGGCATTTTAGCACATCTAGGAGTATTACTCTACTTCTGACGAGGGTACAAATGGCATCTTGCTTTTATTGGTCTCTTATTTTGATTCGGCTATGTTGACAAGTTCTCAGATGTTGACGGATCCTCGGGCGGGTCAATACCAACCCCTCTCAAAAACTTGTCCATCATCCCTTTTAGCTCCCTTGAGAGCGTTTCTGTAGATCTTCTATCTTATACGTGAGGACTCACTAAAGCACTATCCGAGATTCTCTAGAAATTTGTAACGGCTCATCACTTCAGTGTTGGATGCAGAATGGAGCATATGGCTATTTACTACAGATATGTTCAGCATAGCACAGAATATTGTAGTTGGCCACCTTTAACTCCTCCTGTTGACTGAGAAGGCTGCACATTTTTCATCCAGGGCGTCGACACCACGTTTAGTAGAGTTGTAAAATTCGGCATTTTGGTTTCAGGAAACGTAACAGGTTCGTGATGCATTGAGGATACAAGAGCAATACTTAAGTTCCTTTTAGGTACAAATGGCACCAAAGTCTTGTCACTTTGAAACCCAAAAACTGACGAAGTAACTGACCGATTTTTTTATGGAAGAAATTGCGGAGGAATATTTTTTTGTATTTTCGTATTGTGGCGACACGTAAGTTGTTTTCAGTTCAGTGCTTCAATTGAAATAAACCAATTGTCTCCTGTTATGTTTCTGTTAGTTCCATAAATTGTTTCTGAAAGGGTCAAGACATTCCTCGTGGGTATCAACATTGAACCAGCTCGAGCTTGTCCTTCTTTTCTTGCATAAACAAATGTCTCTTCGCATCACATAAATACATTATTTTCAAACCATACTTTGCTGATTTGGATTTCATGTAAAAACGGAAGAAGCACCGTTCTCTGAAAGGAACGAGCATTTCATCCACAGTCAAGTACTCGGAGTAGCTGTAGTTTCGTCCACAATTTTTTATGAATTTATCGAAAAGCTCAGATATGAGGGCTAGCCGGTTAGTTCTTCTCTCGTACTCTCGTTATGGAATCATAGAGTCGACAAAATGAAAAGATATCTATTGAGTCTCATAACTGTTCTAAAAATAGGTCTTCCTCTTGACTTAGATGACCAGAGGTCTCGAGCGTCTTTCTTTCTAGATTTGAATATGCCTGTCAGAAACATCAACCCGGTGAATGCACGCATTTCATTTGAATTGGCGTGATAAGTATATGCTGCTTCAGTTTTGTGTGATACTGAATAGTTGGGGATTTTTAGGTCAGTGTATTCCACTATCAAATCTATCATGTCGTCAGTAAATAGGCAAGCCCAAGCATCAAGTGTAGTCATCTCTAATTTTTGGACTGCGAAGGACCTCTTAGATCAGGCAAATGCACAATAACGTTATGCGCTCGAATTAGTGACCGCCGCGGCTGTGTTTTCCCCCATTTATATCTACTTTTGCCATAAAAAGTATTAGAGCTGCTGTCAGTCTGTCGATCCACATTATCCAAACTATCACCTTCAAGTCCTTCTTCACTCTCCGTGTCGTGGTCACTAGATTTTACCTCCGAATCACTCAAATCCGATATTTGTTCTGGAAAAATCGCCTCATTTTCACTTTCATCCGATTCTATTCCATTTAACAGATTTTGTATCTGTTGCGGAGTAAAGTTTTTATTTACTGTGCTCCAAAAGTCTAAAAGAAAACAAACAACATGAAAAGATAATCAAAGAATTTGTACTTACATAACTACACTCGTGGGGGGCTTAAGTCCCGCAGCATCTCGTACCTCGCAAACCACAAATGTCAGCCCGACGCACGTCCACTCCCCGCGACCTCTCGGGCAGTATTAAGAATACACGGAACCGTAATTAATAATAAATAATATTTACAAAAAAATGGTTGGTGGGGGCTCTGCTCCCCCACGAATGGCGTTAAGGGTTAATTCGCCCAAACCATTATGGCGGAATAGCTTTATTGAACCAGTTTAAAAAAATGCACAAGTTTTAAAGTTATACTTCTTTAGGCGCGTTATGAAAAAATGATGAGAGTGAAATTTTAAGATTCGTCACACAAAAGTGACAGTACGAAGTTGCAGCGGTTGCAGTTTCGAAACAAAAGCTATTGGCACCATCGTCGCCTCTGTTCACTGTTTTCATATTCATAGTATTTATCCACATGTTTCTAGTGTCTACATTCACACACGTGTTTTAGTTTCATATAAGTGCGATTTATATATGTGCTGATAAATTATATTCAGTAGTGATTTAAATTCAATATTTTGATTAATATATTTACTATTCGTAAATATTAGTGAAAAAATTGTGTTTATAGACTTTTTCAAGTGCTCCAATGTAATTGAGGTTATCTATCCGTATGTATTATTTAATGATGCCAAAGAAGTAAAACTTCTCACGCGCGTATATAAGTACACGCACCATTTTTTTTTTAAATTTGTTTGTGTCTACAACTCATAATAATTAATAATTCAGGAATAACTAAAACAAATATTCTGCTCCAGGGAAGTAAGAGATTAAATGTGTTAAAAAAATAATGTCATTTAATAATATTATTCTATTCTTTGATGAATTCACGTTTTCAATGTCACTTGTAACCAATAATTGCAATTAGTTCATAATTACATAGTAGAAGCAATATTGAGCATAGTAGAAGCAATATTGAGCATAGGAGAAGCAATATTGAAGCACGCATTCACTTAAAGCTAATAATTTTCAGCAATATTTTATTTCTAGCCTCTGTATGCACTGTCATTAGGAGAAACATTGTCTTGACTGAAACTAATTACTTATATCCAAACTTAACTTATAGTACTATAGTTTAATAACTGGCTGTTGCACCCGGTTACGGTCACCTAATTTTTGAAGTAAAACTTCTTTATGCACGCTTGACTTGGGGAGTAAGCTGGCGAATGCGTGACGAGAGAGTTACGAAAAGTGTGATCGGGCGAGGCGAACGAAAGTTGAGAGGGAGATATAAGTTAGTGAAGACAGAAAGAGAGTTACGTTTCGTATATTACTGTAGGGACAAGAGAGAGAGGTGCGAGCACACATATTCTTTCTCTCTTTCTCTCATAGCCAGTTATGTCTCGTATATCTAAGACACAGTGCAAGTCAGAGAGAGCAGTGCGCGCGCACATTTTTTTTCTCTCTTCCTCTCATAGCCAGTGCATGAAATATATATATATATATATATATATATATATATATATATATATATATATATATAAATATATATGCGAGTTTGCTCGCGTTACGCGAACGGTGATTTTTTGATTATTTTGTAATTTCATTTCGTTCTTGAACAATTTTATAAATTATTATTTTGTTTAATACATTAAATATTCTACGTTTAAAGTGAATAAAATTGTAAATTCATTTTAAATTTCATGTTTTGTGAATTTGTTTTACTTCAGTCGTGAGGTCTAAAGCACACTCGTTTTTTTTGGTTTTTGCAGCATCCCTCCCCGGTAATAGTGTTTTCATCTCAAAGTTACATTGATCAGAATAAAAATAAGAGTAAAATTTAGAAATATGCTGCCCGAGTTCAGTGGGGGAGTATGGTATCTCTTTTTTATATCCTCCAACCCCTTCCCGTGAAGGTGTTAGATACTTTCGTTAACATTATTCTGCTTCATAAAAATGTAAGCGTAGCCTAACCTAACACTATTCAATTTAGCCCAATACAACGTAGCCCATCATAAATAAACCTATCCCATCCTAACACAACATAACCTTATCTAACTATATCGATCTCTATAAAACCCAACCTAACCCAACTTAATGAAACCTAACATTAGCTGACCAAATCCAATATAATCCAACCTAACGTCTAATATAATATAATCTAACACATGTTAGGTTAGGTTATTTTATTTTTGTTTAGATTAGCTCTTGTTATATTAAGTAAGTTAAGTCACATTGGGCTAGGTTAAGTTAGGTTAGAATATATTAGGTTAGGTTATAGTAGGTTAGGCTAAATCAAGTTTGGTTCGGTTAGGTCATGTTAGATTGAGTTAGACAATGTCCCGATAAATTACTTTGTTTTACTATGTTAGGTTAGGTTGGGTCACGCTACTTTACGTTTAGCTACGTAACGTTAGGTTATCTTACATTATGATATATACTACGTTATTTCACGATACGCCACGCCACGTCGAGTCGCGTCGCGCTGCACCGCGACACGCCACGCCACACCACAATAGTTAGGTGGTATTATTTTATGCTATGTAATAATAACATATTATACGACATAACAGTAGAACGTAAGGTAACATCGTAATTGTACGGCAGGTAACGTGACGTGAAGTAGCATCACTTAACGACATGTTATGTCACGTAACGTAACATAAAGTATGTTACTTTATCTATCCTAACCTAACCTAATCTAGCATTTCTTAACTTAGCTTAATCCAAGGTAACCCAATGTAACCTTATCTAACTCATCCTACCTCAATCTAATCTTATCTAACTCAGTCTATCACAATATAACTTAACAAAACTCAATTTTGCAAAATGCAACATAACATAATCTAATCTATAGTAATCTATGTCGGGTTGGATTAGATTGTGTTATGTTACATGAGGTCATGTTATGTTAGGTTAGGTTTCATTATGTTAGATGCGATTAGATTAGCTCAGTTCAGATCAACTAATATTTGGTAATATTAAGTTTTGTCATGTTAGGTTTGGTTAACTTAGGTTAGGTGTTGCGAACGACTGTGCCTCCGACCAGAGGCCGTCGCAACCAATACGATAATCAAGCGACCGCCAATTTACATCCGTCGCACCAAAGCCGTTGTAATCAACTCAGAAATCGGGTGACCGCTAAGCCACGCCCCCGACGCCGAAGATAGCTGTGACCAATACAACATTCAGGCGGCCGCGAGTTTACTTCCCAACTTCTGTTACGGGAGCTGGTAGAGTTGTATATAAGAGACGCTGAACATTCAATATAATCGCTTCAGTGTGCAGTGTTCGGGCATCGTTAGCTTAGCACCTTCAAGCAGCCCAGAGCAGAGTTATGTGTTGTAAGTTTTTAGTAAGGTCATGTTAGGTTAGGTTAGATTATGTTATGTTGGATTAAGTTAGGATATGGTAGGACAGCTCATGTCACTTCATTTCATGTTAGATTATGTCATGTTTGTTTAAATCATGTAATGTTACATTATGCTACGTCATGATACGTTACGTTATGATGTGTTACGTAGTTGTAAGATTATACCCTCGTTTTTGCCATCACCTTGTCATGTTATGTTACGACGATACGTTACGTTATATTATATACGTTATATTAGGTTCCATCATGTGTTTCATGGATCTAATAGTCGTTACGCCACAGTATGCTACATCAAGCTACGTGACGCCACCTCATGTTAAAATATTTTACATTAACGCAAGTTAGGTTACGTTATGTTATCATGTTCGTAATGATGTTACGTTACTTTATCGTAACATAATATCAGAATGTAAGGTAACATTGTAACGTGATGTTATATATTGTAACGTGATGTAAAGTAACGTTATGTATTGTTGTGTCACTTACGTAGCGTAATGTAACGTAAGGTAATATAACATAAAATAACATCATAATTAATGTAACGTAACGTCACTTAACGGCACGTGACGTAACGTAACATAACGTAAATTAACATAAACTAACGTATCCTAACTAACATAGGTTACTAACATAACCTAACATAATATAATCTAACATGCTATAACATGGCGTAATCTAACATGATCAAACTTAATACGTCCTAACCTAATGTTATCAAACTTCAACTAACTTTATTTAAATTACCTAAAGTAAGCAAACTTGATGTAAAGTAATCTAACCTAGCACAGCATAAGGTAAACTAACCTAATTCAATACGATACGATACGACACGGACGCAGCACGGAACGGTGTGGTTTAGCACGACTATTCGACCTATTATAACATAACAAAACCTAATCTAACCCAACCTAACTAAACATAGCCTGACCTAAACCAAAATTGCAATCAAACCTAACCCAGCCTATCTTAATTGAACCTCACTTAATTGAATAATCAATTTTTTAATAATTTTATTTTATAATGGATAGAAAACAACCACCGTCACCCTATCACTTATATTCCTTGTTAGAACCTAAAAGAGCTTTGAGCATTATTAGCAAGCACAGTACGAAAATTAAAAAAAATCATTTTTTCAAAAACTGTATACTCCGTGGGGGCAACGTGATGCTGTTAGGATGGTGGAATAAATCATACCATCCACCACACCCACCACCCGCAATCAGGTAGAACATTGTTGAATTCATACCAAAATAATTTACATATTAGTCAATTTCTATTCATCAATTTTATGACCATACGGTCATTTTTACTGCCATAGTGCTAATAATTGAATTTCGATATCTTCAGGTATTATTTGATTTAAAAGTTTTTGAGTTATAAAATCTCTTTTTAATTATTTTAATTTTGAAGTATGGATTGTGACGAAAAGATATAAGGCTAAAGGGAATCTAGTTCTTAGTATCGACTTTGATAACCCAGGCAATCATCACTTTAAAGTTCCTTCCGGTAAGTATAGGCATCATCTTTTGAGCGATCACATTTTCGTCCCAACTAGTGGGATTAAAAAAAATAACCAACCTTATAAAAAACCTGATACTTTTTTAGAAACCTATTACTACTAAACCTGTTACCTATTATTCTTCTCGACAATGAAATGTAAACTATTTGAAAACTCACTAGCATTTATTACTTCGACTAATGATAGATGCTTTGTTTGTCTTCTATTGCCATACCCAAGCTACCGACTAAACCTCCCACATCATTCTATATGGGATAGATATTGTGAACGAGATAACGAAATAGAAACTGTTCCATTTAATAGAACATTATATGGAAGATTTGAAGAATGTCATTGATTTAATATGATAAAAAGACTTAATGATATATACATATATATATATATATATATATATATATATATATATATATTTACTAGAAAAAAAACCAAAGTTACAAAATCGTAACAAATACTCTTCATCATAACCCCCCCCCTCCCCCTCCCATAATGCCATTTGATAACAAATTGAGAAAAAGACTGGAACAAAATCAGTACTAAAATGTTTATTTAATTCACGATATAATCCTGGGAGAAAACATCGACCTTCTTTGTTAATATTGTGCTGAGTCCGCAATTTTATAGTAAAATATATCAAATAACTTCCTTTAATTTTACCAGTATGGTAGCGTAGTACTCTCCAGTGATAGTAGTACCTTTCTCTCTATAGTCGATCAATAAAATCCCTTCACAATCTAAAAAAACTGTTGCTATAATTTTTCCACCTGATTCCGAGACCTTAAACTTTTTATAGGCTGGAGTGGCCTTTTTGTGCAATTACATCGACTCTTACTTGAACCTAGACTCAAAGTGATGAACCCAAGTTTCATATTCAGTCTCAATTCCCTCCAAAATCTCTTAGGCGCCTCAATTCGTTGTCGCTTTTGCGGTGGTGTACGCATTTTTGGGACCCATTTTACACTGACTTTAGTCATGCCAAGATAGTCGTGTAGAATTCTCAAAATTGTGGTAACTGATACAGCAACTAATGCAAAAAGTTGTTTCTTCTTCAGGAGAGCATCTTCCAATACAATTTTTTTTTACTTTTTCGACAATATCCGACGTGGTGGCCTCAATCGGCTGTCCTCGACAAGGGTCGTCTTCAATCATGTCTCTGCCTTGTTTAAATAAATCATGCCACTTGTAAACCATAGTTATACCGAGGTGACGATCTACTTTAACAACTTCTATCTGATGGTTTGAGGAGTTTTGCCTTGCTTGGTGAGGAATTTAATCACAGCGCGTAGTTCGATTTACTCCATGTTCGCAGTTCCAGATTTACTTCTTTAAGGAATGATTATTCATTAACGAATAACATTAAGGACTTTATATTTTACTTGTATAACTCCAATGAGTTCCTAATTAGCGGAGTACCAAGAAAGAACGTATTCCCCCTTCCTTCCCCTTCATTCTGCAGACTTTTGGACCTCCCCTCTTATGTCCAATGTAAATTAAAATTACAAACGTTCAGGTCTAATAGACAAGTGTTTGTGCATCGTTCAAAAGAAGAAAGGGCTTCACAAATTTGCACTGTGCCCGCTGTTAAGTATGGGGGAGGTAGTGTTATGGTGTGGGGATGCTTTGGTGGTGGTAAAGTCGGCAATTTAACTGGACTTCTTTATTTGATTTTAATTGTACTTAAAACTATTACAAAAAAATGTTGTACCCTCTGGACAGGATAATTATCCGAAGCACTCCTCTAAACTGTGCCTAGAGGTCCTTAACAAAAAAAGAGAACCACACAGTACAAATAATAAATTAGCCAACAAAATCCCCGGTTCTCTCTCCAATCGAACTAGCTTAAAATGAACCAGACAGAAAGATGAAGAAAGCTAAAATTTAATATTTAAAATGCCAGTGATTGTTTTTGCGTCTGTAATATCTGTATAATTACTCAGTGATCACCTTGTAAATTATAAAGGCTGTTAAGTTCATAAAGAGACTTTACCTAGAATAAAGAATATGAAGTATTTAAGATAGACTATATCTCTAATATCTCAGGTTTTATTAAAAAAAGCCTTTCCGTTAGTTCTGAGATATAGTGAAAACCATCGTATCACTCGGATGTTCCTGGACGTTTTTGTGAATATTCTCCTGACAAGGTCGAATGTGCTTCACTCAGCAAAATTCCATCTTCAAATTGAATGAAGCAACATGTTAGTGCCTGCCACATGCATGGTTATACACTCTTTTGCATAAAAAACGTGTGGTTTTGATTTTGTTATATAATTTACATATATTTAAATAATATTATTTATTAAGATGTTGTATTAAATGTAATTGTTACTGCCAGGTATAGTGTATTGTGTCACATAAAAACGAACAATCTAAATTTGAAATTTATTCTTTTTGAATCAAAATTCTCTTTCACTGACAAAAACGTATTTTTTGGCGGTAAATGAAATCCAACTCTCATTAAGTCCTTTTTCATTTGTTATGTTTTTTATTTTAACGAATAAATTTTAATTAAAATTTTGTTGTTTGCTGCATTAGTTCACTTCTGTTTGCTGTTCTTAGTATGCTTGAAAAAATGATAAGAGCTAGTAAAATTATTACGCTGCTTGAAGGCTGTAGCCAATGTTATGTGTCTCAGCATTATAATGTGAGCAGCTTTAAGTTTCAGAAGGACTTGACCTCTTTTGTTACAAGTTTCTGTTATTATATCACTAAATATAGAATATATAATACTTATCTTCAATGAATTTTCTTATTATAACCATCATCTATAAAGAGAGATTTATTTTTCCCTTCTTCAATTTTACGAATATCAAATCCCAAGGATTCGTGTGTTGTTTAAAATCCCTCCACTGTACGATATACATATATATGTATGTATATATATATGTATATATATATATATATATATATATATATATATATATATATATATATGTATATATATATATATATATATATGTATATATATATATATATATACATATATATATGTATATATATATGTATATATATATATATATATATATATATATATATATGTATATATACATATATATATACATATATACATATATATATATATATATATATACATATATATATATATATATATATATATGTATATATATGTTATATATATATATATATATATATATATATATATATATATATATATATATATACATATATGTATATGTATATGTGTATATATATATATATATACATATATATATATATGTATATACATATGTATATATATATATATATATATATATATATATATATATGCCTACTAACTTGACTTGTGCCTACTATATTTAATATATTGAAAAAAGTCAATACAGAATGAATGGTTCATCAAGGAACAGCCATTCTCTAGGACTGTATATGTTTTTTATTATGACATTGAAATGATTTACGATAAATCCGATTTTTCCCAGTCGGTCTCCAGCAGAATTTTTAGAGGGAAAATACAAGCATTACAAAATAACCAAAATTGGTTTCTTGATGTATGACTATACATATGATGGAGCTGTGGTTCAATCCAATTAATATTTTACACTCAACCAGTGGCAGCCTTTTCGTTGAAGAATTACACGATTGCTCTATGATACCAGGTGACTTCTATACCATAATTGTAAGTTGAATTATAGTAGCAGAGAGAAAATCATTGTATAAGATAAGTTGGGAAAAGTCAATAGGCTCAAAACTTTCAGACATTGGAGCTGGTAGTTCATACTCACCGGAAATCTCGTTCCTAACACCTGAAGACGTGCAAGTTTCCTGTGAGGTACTGACATTTTGAGACAATGTTTGCACTTTAGGTATTTCAGCAACGGCAGAGGCTGGCTGGGTGTGTACTTTTAGAATAAGCTGATATGAATCATTTTGGGTCGTAGGTAATTGTCCTAGCATGGAACTATTTTGTTGAGCATAATTTTTTATGCAAATACATAAGTAATTTAATAATAACAAGAAAAGAAATGAAATGAGGGGCAAGAAGCCAGGGCTGGCTAATTTTAGATTGTTAATCTGGCTAGCGATGGGCCTGATAACACATGTATCATAGAAATGCATGCCAGCACCATAGGGCTCACTGGTGTTCCCCAGTAGATAAATACGTTACATGTTAGTGTATACTTTAATTATTTGTGAATGATATTTCAACAATGTAAAATGTAATAATAATTTTGTGTTGATGCTACAGGCAAGTCTTGTAAAATTAGCATTTTTATTGTGCCATTTTTTGTCATAAAATAGTAACACCTTAAAAACCCTTTGAAGTGTGCCTCTTAGAATATATATGTTTTTATACAGTTCTTTTATCGTATTGCCATATGTAAATGTCAAAAGAAATTTTTTTCTCCGTGGAGAATGTTGAATTTAATAAATTTTGAAAAGGCGGACAGATATCTACTGATTATATTCGAGTTTAGAAAAATCAAAGACATTGTTTTTGACTAAAGTAGAATTAAAAAAAATATTAAATTCTTTGTATCATCAAAGTACTGTAAATAAGGCAACAAAAAATATTTTATTACATTTATACCAAATGTAATTCAAATATTATATATATATATATATATATATGTTTTTTTTATACAAATACTTTTACATATTTATTAGAATTTGGGGCCAGCATTAGTGGAGTTATAAGTATTATCCACTTAACTCCACGTTACGTTTTCTATAGATGTAATTATTTTTCTTATAAGTGTGAAATATTTTTTTTGGAGGTCACCATATTACTGGTTGCTAAAATTACCTTATTTTCGTTTCAATATATTTTATTCTTCGTCTAGGATATAAAAATACTACTACTATTTTCTGTCATATTAATTGAATGTAGATGTTTGTGCAACTATTTTTTGACACATGTCCTAAAACTATATTCCATTCTTTTTTTCAGTGAATTTGAAATACGAAAGGAAACTTCTAATGTTATGTGGGAAAAATAACTACTTATGATTATCTATATATAAATAAATGTTTTAATGGGATTGTTTGTGAAATAAAAACGTTTCAAACAAATACTTTTTACATTTTCTTTGTGGCAACATTTAATTTTTTTATCATGTTAACAATGTGAACAAAATAATTAGATTTTAGATAAATTGATAATGTCAGTCAATTAATTATAATTAATGAATAAAAATATATTATAGAGAAAAAATTATTCAATTCATTTAATTAAAATCAGTAGTTTTTAATGGACATTACCCTTTATATAACAGGGAAAAAGAGCAAAAAAAGTCATTTTGCAATTATATTTAACTATCACGTGTCAAAATATCAATAGAATTTTTTACATTGCGTTTGTTGTATATTTCGTTTATTTATCTTTCTTCTTTTTTATTTTTTACTGACTGGTTAAAAAAACCTAAGATTTGTAAGATGTCATGAAAAATGAGCTGATATGATTTGAATTTGTAGAATTGTGAAATTGTACCCATTTCACAATTCTACAAATTCAAATACCAAAGTCACTTCAGTGATGTAGGCACTAGAGATGTGTAACTCATGAGTGAGAGATATAAAAGATATAGCTCTCATGTTACGATCATATCTATCACTCGCTCACTTGAAATCAAAATGTGTCAGTTTATCACTAGCTCGGGAGCGTTCGGCGTCTTTTTCGTTTCACCAAATCAATCATTTCAATCATTCGTCGCGTCATGAAGATAGATATAAAAGTATATGTTTTGACGTTACATGAAAGAGAAAGAAAACTATCGAACTGTTTAGTCAAATACGCAACTGGACACGAACGTAGCTACTCGCGATCCAATGTGTACGCTGTGATAAAGTATAGTTTAGTTCACTCAAAATATTTGCGTAAACAAACACTTTTTGTTTCATTTCAAAATTCTAATATATAATTGTATAAATACGCCAATCCGTTCCAATTTATTTATAATCATTAAAGTTATTTTATATATAATTTGAATCTAGGTTGACAGTCCTAAATCCTAAACGTGCAAAGTGTTAAGCAAAGTGGATACTCTTGTAGAATTTATTTTTATTTTCAAATAATATTGCATAATGTTCAGTCATTACTATTTATCACCATGTTGTATGACCATTGTTCAACGATTCAACGTATGCGTAATCAATAATTTCGTTAATACCTCGGAGTACTGAGATACTGAACTAGAGACAAAAATGAGGGATATATATCTTTCCAATCAAATTATATATATCACGCTTTTCTTTTCTCTGATACATTTTGTACACCTCTAGTAGGCACATTTAAATAAAATTTAAAAATACATAATTTCTTTGTGGTATTAGACATTTTGTCAACTTCTATAAAAAAAAGAATTGTACACTTAGTCCATTGAGTTCTACAGGATGCTGAGAAAACAGTGAATGAATAAAAAAAAAACATTAATTTAAAAATATTGTATTTGGTAACAATGATGTAAAAATGAAAGACGTTTTTCTGTAACATCTTGTATATAATAATACAATAATACATTGCAACCTTTGTAAATGCACAGAGTTGCCACATACATATTTATACATATAATATGTAAATAAATAAAATAATTGCGCTAAAATAATGTGACTGCAGCATTAGGGCAGCATTCTCCGATGAGCAGACGGCTACTTGCTCTACACTACCTTCTTCGACTCTTGTAACTTTTTGTAGCTCTGAAAAAAAGCAATATTGATATTTTAATTGTTTGAAAGGGATTTTAATACTGAATAATTCGGGATTCGAGAATATTAAGATAAATATGCCTCGTGATAATTATCATACGATAATTATGCTATAATTATTAAACAGATACGTATTAATAGATTGTTATTTATCAATTTTCAAGTTAGAAGCAAGTAGTTAAGTTAGGGTAATCTTTTATTTATTTTGGCCTTGACTTCCCAATAAAAACTTAAAAAAGCTTTCGAAGAAAAATAGGGAAAAATCAAGCTATATAGTAATTAATGACATTAATGAGTGGAATATCATCTTCATTCTCCTCAACTGAATCATCTGTTTGAGAATTGTCTGAATCTGAAAATTCCGAATTCAGATTCTAACGAAGAATGACTGACAGTTACAGCAATAACCAATACGAATGAAGAATGACTGACAGATGGACAGGTACGAAACACGACATGGGGAAACCACCGCCATAAATGATAAGTGGTGCGCGTAATATTTCTGTTACTAAAAAATTGCCAAGTGGCAAATTAAATGTTTTCGTTTATATTTATCACGATAATTATCAACTTATATTTGTATTGAAAATTATTTTGATAGATAATTATTATCATTATAATTAAGACTATTTCACACTTTGAGCGTTTTTAATCTTCAATTGTGCACGCAGTGTTTAAATGACTGGTCTTAGCAAATATTCTGTCACACACACAGTGTGCACAGATAGATTTTATTTTAGTGCCTACTCAGACGTTAAATCGGTTATGTGCCCTTGCTATGGAAAAATTGAAACACGACTCTTTGTGATAGTTTTTTGCTGTTTTATATAACAAATTTCATATTATTGTGTGTGATTTTATTACAAACAATGCCTTACAGAGATATTAGTGATACCGGCATAGCGCAAATACTTTGTAAAGAAAATCGAGAGAGTGAATCGACGCTCAATGGCTCAAGTTCAGAAGCCTCAGATCACTAATAAGATGTAGAAGAAATGGAAAGAATTTGATCTGTAGATGAAACATGTAGCACAGAGGAAGATGTACCCCTGACACAGTCAAAGCTGTATTTTTCATGGGATGTGACAAGGTGACCATCTAATTCCCACAAAATATTCTTACAGATGAGTTTGGCGTTTGTAGAAACGGAGAGGGTTGACTACTTTTGTACAAGCGATAACTGTATTGAAAAGGTGGTCAAATATACTGTTTCACTGTTTCATACGGCATAGTACAAAATAACTGATATTATCGATGTATGAGCATTCTTTGCATTATTCTATGTCGCTGAAACGTTGCGAATTTCACATGTGAACTTAGAGGATTTTTATGGTTTTTCTTTCACATGTGAACTTAGAGGATTTTTATGGTTTTTCTTTTTATTTATTACAAAATGTTTCTGGGTCCAAAGGTAATTTGTCGAAGTATAAAGAATAAACTCAAAAAAGTCAATATAACTATGTGTGACAACTACCGTTTTAAATGAGCATGTAACCGATTGAAGGTTAAGTGAAACTTTTTTTACATGACATTTAGTACCAATTTAACAGTATATATATATATATATATATATATATATATATATATATATATATATATATACATATATATATATATATAGGAAATAACGTGTATGTAGTTGTATGTCTGTATATAATACCTGTATTAAAAATGATTATTAATATTATAAATCTATTGCGACTAGACAAAAATACTCTCAAAAGACGACAAAGACAAAGTTCAGATGTATTGTTTCATGTGTAAAAATTTTAAATGCTATTTGAAATATCACGCATAACTAAAATATGTAAATTTATTGAAAATAATATTTGGATAACCATTTACTATTGTAATATAATAATTTAAATATATAAATTAAACAGCTTGGTTGCTATGATAACACTCGAACTTCACTTAAATATAAAAATAAATAAAATTGCAACTGGCAACATATGACAAATGTCAAAAATATTTTGAAAAATATAAAAAAATTATGATTCGTGTTTCTGTACCAATTGCGGTGTTCACGGTTTGTTTTTTTATCTTACAAGTGAACGAACTACATCAAAAACTCTCATCTTGTATCTTCATTTCATTTATATCATTCACAGTTTACGTCAATATAATTGCACAATTTTTAATAGTAAATATGATTTTGTCTATTCAAGTATGGGGGGCATGAGAATAGCTGTATAACGCAAAACTTAACTTGGAATCTGTTTCAATAAGTCTTCGATTTTTTAAAATTTCACTGCTGTGCATACATTGTGTGTTGCTTTGTTCGCTTTTCACTTTAAAAGCACTCAAAGTTTTCTTCATAAAATTTCCAAACTTTGCTTGTTCCTTATTAGCCAAAGCTCAACTGCTACCTAAGTAGATGACTGAACTTCGCTTCACATACTATAGCAGAGATGTTCGAAAAGCTTTTTTAATTTTCCAGAAATTACTCCAAAAATGGTAGGTTTATTTATTTTTTTTTACTTTGTTGATTTTCAGAAAGGTTTATTAGTTAAGAGGTTAATAATATTGATAATTATGATTCAGAAATTAAGAAATCGAAGAAGGAAGTAAATAATAAAGACATGAATAGCAAGCAAATGGGAAAAACAAAATGACCCTGAACATCTTTCTTATCGACAAAATTTGACATTATACAACAAGCAGATTTAGTTTGGCAGAAACTTGCGTGAACTACAATTTTTGTGAGCCAAACAGAGTGAATGATATGATTAAATCAGCAGTTAATGTATGTACGTAAGTTCATTCCTTCCTAAAGCGTAAACTACTGGAAAGGAATGGACACGTAACCGTGTCGGCAGCACGTGTTTTTATTGATTTTTATTGAAAGTTACCCACAAGTTGAAGCAAAATTTGTTATTGTACAACAAAGCATGAATCACTTCCAGCAGCATCACAAAAACAAATAAGGAAAATAATATGGCAGTTTGGAGTACTGTAGCCGAGTGTTACGTTAACTTGTTGATTGACCATGCTGGTCGCATATAAAGTTTGTAGTGCACATTTTTACATTGAACCCATGAAAACGGTATTTAACGCATACAGTAAATGGACAAATAATTGTATAAATGAAAGAATATCTGGAAAGACAGACTCGTATCATAGATGTTACGATGACAGATGCTAAGAAATTTTACTTCAAATGTATCGGTTTCGCACGCTTTAAAGTGAGATATGTTGCCATTAAACTCCAAATATTATTCCTTCTCACCTCCTCAGCCATAGCTCGCAGAACGGCTGCACTAGCAGCCCCCGTTTGCTCAACCAAACTGCGGAACGCGCCTGGCTCGAGAGCCACTCCTTCCGTTTGATTCACCAGGCTCGTTAGCGTCGCCGAGCTGAAGTTCTCTGGGAGGGCGAGTGGCGCCATAGTGGTGGGTGGTGCATTCAACAGCTCGTGTGGGTGCCCGGATTCAACTATGCGGCCCCTGTGATATAGTTTTTTGTTTGTTTTAAGTTGTTTATGCATATTTATAAAAATCAATATATATTGGAGAAGAATTTTTTAATGCGGATACCAGCTTGGACTATCAACAATCAAAATTATTAACCTTAAACCTGCAATACACTACTCACGAAGTTAATCAAAGTTAGGCGAAGAGAATAGTGTAGATAGGTACTTCGATTTGCTTTGTGCAACCTCGCCTCAGGTAATTTTCGATCGCTGTTGGTTTTTGCACCCAACTCAAAGGTTTTCGCGAAATTACACGAAGTGTCTCACTTCACTACTCAGCGTACTTCAGTTTGAAAATAGACGTCGTTCTGTTTATACGTGGATGCGTGCAGCATTGAACTCCTTGTAAGGTTGCACGAATGTGTAGTCACATACTTCAGACTGCAATCAATTTCAACAAGAGCTTCGTCGAGGTAACTTCGCAAGTAGTGTATTAAGTTTTTAGTATAGTTGTGTCATATTATGTAACCTTAATTTCCAGAATAGGCAATAATTAAGCAAAGTGTGTATTGAGAAATTTAGAAAATCGTCATTGCTTTTGGGGGCAGTGATGGATCATTAGAGGCAATAGTTCCACCCTTGGGCCTTCCAGATCCTTCCAATGTCCATGAGACTGTTTAGACTCTCACTTTGAATTAGAAATAACCAGTAAAATAGGATGGTTTTCTGGTAATTATGATGTATGTGTTTCAAGGAGGAAAAGGTATTTTTAGTGGTAAAATTATAAGATGGAAACTAAACACTCGAAGTCTTACATTGGTATTATATCCATACCATTGTCTGTCATAATGTCTAAAATCTAAACTTAGACTTACACTTGGAAAGCTAAAATTTGGCATAATTATAGAGTTGATGACCAAATAACTATTTGGGGAAAGAAACTATACCATTTTTTTTAAACCCACATTACAAGCAACATATCGAATGAAATCCGATGTAACGTGGAACTTATTTTTAAGTAAAAACATAAAAAATTAAAATGTAAAAACAACAAAAACAGAAAAATCGCGCAAAATTACTTTGTTGTCTCTTAAACAGGAATAAACTAAAAAAATTGTTGTTTGTATTTAAAATTCTAAAATATATTTCTTTGAAAAAATTTTTGATTATTTAATAAATAAAAATATTATAAAATGAAAACATAAAAACCAAAATTTTTCGCGGTTAAATGTTTGTCTAACTAAAGTTTTGTTTAAGACGAAAAAGTAATGATACATTTGCATTAGTCAATACTTTAGTCTTTTTAAGACACATGAAAAATGTTTCAATTACTTTTTCATATACTTTAGTAATCTATCGCTGTAGATCCAAAATTACGCACGAACACATGACTGGTATGCACTTTAGATATAAATACAAGTTGAAGTTGAATAAAATATGTCAAAACAAAATCTTAATCCACTTTAGGAATACAACAAAACAACTTACCTGTCCATTACGATGACCCTGTCGTAATCCATCACAGTGTTCAGTCTGTGGGCGATCGTGAGGACAGTCGTGTCAGCAAACTTCCTCCTGATTGTCGTCTGGATCAGCTGGTCGGTTCTGCAAAGGGAAACATTGTCGTAATTAGTTTCTCGTTCGAATTATTCATATTGTCTTTGCCTTACTTTAAACCTAAGTGTCGTTTGTCAACTGTGCAATAAATACAACTTTTTTTTGTTTATGGCTTATAAATATGATCGTAGTTTGTTTCAAAGTTTCGTAATTTATGGATGATTATTCAAGAAAATATAAAGATAATTTTCTTTCCTACACTCTCCTATAGCTTTTGTAGCTGTAAATATTTAGAAACGAAGTTGAATTGTAAGTTCTGGAGAGATGCCGAGATGTCTGTCGTTTCTTTGCACTTTATCTCTACGTGGCAACCTTTTAAACAGTATAACGTTATACTGTTTAGATAAATAAAAAAAGATGCATAGAGAAAAATGTTAAAAAGCACACGCCTAAAAATGTTGAGTTTGAGATCTTAAAAGTTTCAATCTCAAACCGCTTATCGGTTAAATAACAGAAATGGATCAAGTGGTGTTCATGAATCAAAATATCTACATGATTTATGTCTATTACAAAAACTTAAAAATATTGAATCAAGATTTACTAACGGTTCAGACAATTATTTGTATCGAGTAGACCCAGCAAAAAAACAAAACAGTAATGCGCATCTCATAACCTATTTTCTGGATAAATAGTAAAATTATTTTCAATGACAATTTTTGGAAAAATGTTTAAAATTATTGGAAATGTTTCTGATAAAGCTAAAATTGTGACATTATTAAGGCCTTTATTGCATAAAAAAATGTGTTTTTTATCATGCAAAACTTTGTGTCACGTGACTGTGACACGAAGTTTTGCATGATAAAAAAATTAATCATGCAAAACTTCGTGTCATAGTCACGTGACATGTAAATTTCATAACGTCATGGGGCCCCAAATAAACAAGTAACTTGAAAACGGAAATTTTATCTCTTTCAAACATTTTTATCATTTTGTAGTGATAGATAATAATTGTTTATGGAATTCAATTAGTGGGATCGCACTATCTCGCTCACACAATTAGCTGAAGTTGGCCAATGTACTAATGTACATTGTGATCTGTGTGGTGTCAACTTATACATATAAAAGTGCATTTTGACGTCAATCATTCTGATTGGCAGACATTTTGTGTTTCGGTATTTAGTCATTAAATAAAAATATTAAAATCAAAATAATCACTATCCTTACACTAAAAATAACATACATTAATCATATATGTTTTTAAACATGTCGCAAATGATTAATATGAAATTAAATATTATGCGTGATCACACCAATTTCCACAGTCATATATACGGATGACACAGTGTAGACTGCACGGCATTGTTGCCTGCCACCCCTCGTCACATGTACTCCATGTGATTCATAGATTTATTGAGCAATACAGCCAAAAAATCTCAATATAACGCAAATATTCTCAAAGCAGTTATAATTTCAGATACTAGCAACTATCAATGTAACTGTCCAACATAACATCGGTTTAAAATATGAACACGTGGTGTTGGGTCTAAAATTTGGTGGTGTTTGGTCTAAAATATGAACACGTGGAGATCTTGAAGACACTGTGAAGATAGCAATAACATAACACAAATAGCAAACAACACAAATAGCAATATGCGCCTAAATTATAAATTCTCTTTCTGGCTCTTTGATTTATAGATTTATAAACTTACTCTGTATCCACATTAGCGGTGGCTTCATCCAGTACGAGCACTTTGGCATGGGCAAGGGCGGCGCGAGCCAAACAGAGCAGTTGTCGTTGGCCAGCAGACAAATTTCCGCCGCCATCCCCTACTCGGGACATCAGCCCAGCAGGTAGGCTGGTCACTAGCGATTTAAGTTCCACCTGTAGGTAGGAATTATAATATTTCAATTCAACAAGAAACTACTTATGACAAGTTTAATAATTCCGTATCAATAGATGCTATAAATATTTAATCTGTTACGCTTTTCTTACTTCTTTGTCTTTATTTTTCTATTTTTATATAAATTATTAATTTTTCCATTTCATAGAATTTTTTCTATTTTCTCCAGTCTGGTTAATCTACTTCTTCAAGACATTTTCAATGAATATCATAATTTTAAATACGATACATGATTACGTAATGAACTCTTTCTGCAGATATATTATTCCATAACCATCAAATTTCAATGGCGTTCAATTTGCTATCGTAATTATTTTGTATTACGTATCGAAATAAATCGTATCGAATAATACGTATCGAAATAAATTGTATCGAATAAATCGTACGTATCGAATTTAATATTTATTTGGTACTTCCAAAGACTTATTTCTTTGATTTGAGTTTACAATATTTAAGAATTCACTCAATTGAATTAAGTACCAGCTACACAATTAAATGAAACTACGGGATGTAGTATTATTTCTACTTTCTTAAAGTTTTTTACCATGACCTAGGTTTCGTTGTATTACAACATCTTCAGGTGGGATATTGGCAAAGATTCTTTGAAGATGTTGTAATATAACGAAACCTAGGTCATGGTAAAGAACTTAAAGACAGTAGAAAGAATACTACATCACGTAGTTTCATTTAATTGTGAATAATGAATTTCTACAAAATTAACGCCAAATATATTCAATATTCAAGTACCAGCTAGACAAATATACATCGAGAATATATTCGGTGCCTCAAAGTTTTGTTTTAATAAATAATTTATTTAATAGGTAGTCTGGTAGAAAACCCACTAAATAAAATTTTCCTCAGAATGAGATTTTCCAATACATCAATCAAATGGTCAAAGAACAGTCACGTGAAAGTCAAGTGTCGAGTTTAACAAAAAAAAAAGATTTGCTGTTTTGAAAAAATCCTGTTTCATATGTTGGTCACATAAATCATGCGTTCTTCTTAATGTTATGTAGTTTCTTACTGCATTGGGTTCTTAAAATAATGATTACACTTTTTAAAATTAAAACTAATTTATTGGACCAACCCCGAATAACAATTAAATACAGAGAACGGTGTCTCGGTGAGACCAATAGGGTAGTTGACTCATCACAAATTTTGATATTTTTCTTACAATATCGTGAAATATAAGTTAATTAAAAACCAGTCTTAAAAAGAATTCAAAAATTGATTGAAAAATCTTCAGATTGACAGGCTTCAAAATTTGAAGAAATTGACAGATTTGGATATATCCCGGTCTCTTTCCCCCTTGTAGAATACAATGTGCAATGTCAAAAATGACCTCACAACATAGTATTGCTGTCCTTGTCTAATGGTAAATTTAAACTTTTATAACTCCGTCAATTTGTAAGATTAGTAAAAATTTTTTTCGCTCTTCATTAGTTTGGACCTTGAAATTATGATTAACGAAAATTAGTCAAATGCCCAATTACACAAATAAAAAAGATCTGTCAAACAATGTACTCATAACCACGATAACTCCAGAAACGCGTTTTGCACGTAGGCACTTCGTTTATCAATAACATTTGAGTAAATGGCAGGAATGCAATTTTTTGGTGAGCTCTCCGAAACTATATTTACCGATTTTAAGAAAAAATTAATAGATTATATCTATAAACCAAAATAAAGGGTTGAAATTTGTCTGGATCAAATGATATAACTTTTTCCAGGTTTTTGTAGCTTCAAACTTTAAGGTAGCATACCTCAAAAATGGTATGGTTATCCGAATCTGGAATTAATTCATTAGGTACATGCACCCATGTTCTGTGGAAGAAAAGTCCGAAATCAAATGGAAAGTTAGTTCCCACTTCGTAGACTTTTAAAAGCCTATGTGCTTATGTACATACATACATACAAAGTGTCAAATTGTTATCGCAATACTCCTATCTTTTTAGTTGATCAAACTAAAAATATTGTAGAGACCATATCCATTTTTAAATGAATTATTTTTATACCTAATTTTGTTTGTTTGTTAGGGACATATTTATAGAAAATTGACTAATAACCATTACATATCATAGGATATTTATCTGTTTATTATAGTAGATCTAAGCTAATTAAGATGCAATAAAATATGCAGATTAAGCCCAAATGGTACATGTTTTATTCAACCCACCTCATTAAGAGCGTCCCACAGCTGTGCATCACTATAGACACCGAGCGGATCGAGATTCTCTCGCAGTGCACCTGCAAACAGGGCGGGTTGTTGTGGCAATGCTGCTAGGCTTGCTCTCCACGTTCGCAGCCCCACATCGTTGGCAAGCACTCCATCTACAAAGATGGCACCGCGAATTCGTGCCAGCCTGAGGAGAAAAGGAAACATTATTTTTTAAACATGAAAATTTACATTACTGCTAATTATAGTAGCATTTATTTATTTTTAGGTTGGGGCTGGAAAAGCAAATTATAGAATCTGGGAGGGATTGAAAATTAACCGTGTGAGAGCCATTGTTTTTTACTCATATATATTTAAAAATGCCAAAGAAATCTTTTGTTTTTGTTGTCATTTATCCTTGTCTCAAAAAAAAACTGTATCTCTTCCAAAAATTATACAATTTTAATAATTCTTTCGGTGTTTTCTCAATAAAAACTTGTACATGGATAATAAAATACAAAGAAAATTATGGAAATATACACTGAAATCAAGGTCACATCGTATTTTCGCAGTCCGGTATATCCTCCGTATCAGCAAAATAATTGTTATCTTCACTATTATCATTATCACTCAAAATTAGCATTACGCCAAATTGTGAGCACCACAATGTCACTCCCACTATCACTTTCTTCACAACTTGAAAAACGATCATTTTCACTCAAATTATTTTCGTATTCCGACATTATGGGTTAAAAATTTTCTTTTTCTGGATCCTTTTTATATTGTAATTATTAATAATATTATAATTTGAACTTTATGTAACACGTAGAAAGATAAAAAATTAGAGACGCGTGCGAGCGACCTCCCCTATTGTGCGCTAAACAGCAACTGATTTCGTGAGCGCCATCGCGCTCGTTGCAAATTTAGTTAGTACGCGCACAAGCGTTGGCATGGTGCTTGTTGGCACTCAAACGATTAAGGCTGGCTGCATATACTCACTTTCCATATTTTATTTCCGAATTCGTTTTTCGTATTTGGACACCCAAATGCATGAAATCAATATTAAATATACTAACTGCCATACATGTCCGCTTTTTTTCCGAATGGAACAAATTTTCGAATTTCATGCATTCGGGTGTCCGAATAGAGAAAGCAAATTCGGAAAACGAGTATATGCGGCCAGCCTGAGGAACAAAAAGTTTAAAATTTGTTACGTATTCACGAATGTATCATATTTTTACCGGTCGTACTTTCACCGATGAGGCAATAACAAAATAAGAATGTAATTTATACTTTTAAGTGCCTCAAATGAACACTTTCAATTTAAGTTAATAAAATATTTTAGACCTGTATTGGAGTAATTAAAAACAATCCCAAACTCTTTATTTATCCAAAAAAATTTTTTTTTCATTTTATATATTTATATTTAAGTATCAATTTAATATAATAATACCAATTTTAGATTTCCAAGTTAAACAGTTCAGAAGTTCTCATTGTGTCCACTCGGTAATTGTTTCATTTAGAAAAGAAAGACTAAAAATACGAAATCTTCGCCTTTTCTTCAGCTTTGAAGGCAACTCTTCAGAATGAAACAGCTACTGCACAAGCTCCTTCATAGTTTCTGGTTTGTCACAGTATATCCAGCGTTATCTTCACTTGTGACAATGTCAAATGGAGCAATTGAGTGACCTTAGTCAAATTTTTCTAACATTTCACAACACCAACCAACATGACGTTGTGTTTTAAAGTTTCGGTAAAATTATGGATTATCCACTTAGCACAAAGCTTCCTGGTGCCTAAATGTTTAGGCAGAATTTTCTGAACATGACTTATACCTATGCCTAAATTGTTTAAATCTGCTGGTAGTTTATGTCTTGTCGGTCTTGACCACGAGCTGCACATCACTGATGTTATCTTCAATCATCTGCTCTCTGCTGTGATCTGATCACTGCTGTGGGATGTCCTTGAAGCAAATCATCACTGAGATTGGTACAAACACGTTTTAAATCGTTAAACCATTTGTATAATATGGTATGTAGTGCGGAATGGCACTTCTTCATAAGAGGCCAAGTGAAGTTGATTGTAACTTTGCTTTTTATTAATATTGCAAGGAAAATCAAAATATCAAAAAAATCAATGAATGAAAATTTTTTCATATTAAAGTGATCCTGGCGTGGTGATACATAATTTTTAAATTGTGAAAAAAAAATGACAAATTCAAGCAGATTAGGAACAAATTCAAGTAAAATAGCATTAACGGATTATAATAAAAGCAATTTTTTTAAATTTGAATTAATTTTTTTAATACCTTTATTACAAATGGCCAGTTCAAAGAACTTTTAGCGCTACCCTCGTATTGACCAACATTTGGTATTTTGAAGATATTCAGACAATACCTGTATTATTTTCATAAATGATCTAATACATTCATCAAATAAAAGAATTAAATATATGAAAAGACCCTAATAGGAAATGACCTTTTACGGTGAAAATTTTTACTGTGTTATCCAAAAGGTGATTATAGGAAAAATGCAAATCACAGAGAGATAATTCATATAAAGCTTTTCACTCGAATGGAAAATAAGGGTATGCCCATCGAGTGATTTACAGAATTAAGGAAGTATTTCCTTAATTCAGCATAGAAGTTTCCAAAAATTTGCAGCACAGAAGTTTCCGAAAAAAGTAATTGCAAACATTACACATCATTTTGGAAACTGTCCAAAATCCATCCGTTTATTAGACAAAGACGAAAAAAGCTAATTATATAAACAGCTACTGTTTCAGCTTCAAATAACTAAAAGAGCTACAATTAAGCTTAAAAGAGCTACAATTAAATTACCAGTATATCTCTGAAGATATAACACCCGAGATTATGGAAAAGACTCTCGGAAAAGAGAAATTTTTGAAAGCCTCATAGGGAGCCCTTTCAAATAAAATACCAAACCTATATATGGAATTAAAACAAAAACATCGAATACTTAATCTCTCCCAGTTTCCATATAAATATTTTTAACTGTTAGCTACTGCTTAGACAGCCCACTCATCTTACCGACATCTCTGTTCAAACTAAGGATACGATGAAAAAACTGTGTAATTATGTTAACCCGTTCACTGATGACGTTCAATGGTGACAAATTTTATAATTGAAAACATGATAGATACAACAAAACATTGCAAGTATGGTATTCAAAGCATCATACCTAAACAGCGCCGAAATCAATGAACTCTTCCCTGCCCCCGTCCTTCCAACAACCGCAACCTTCTCTCCCGGCCGCAAGGTAAAGTTGACACCCCGGATAGCCAATACGGGCTGATCCTCGACGGCGCCATCGAGAATACTGAGTGAGCCCGTTTTCATCGTTGTATGCTTCTTTGATTTATCCTTGCTGTTGCCGTTCATCTCTTGCCGCGGTGGTTTCTCGTATTCCACGTACACGTCACGGAACTGGATTTCGCCTGGAGATGTATTGATATCAGTTATAATCTTAAATTTTTCAATTATATTCGGGTACATTGTTTGTACCATATATGGTTAAAAACCTGTAAAATTGTATTATTACAAGACATATAATTGAATTATATTTAATAACCTAGTAAAAAAAAATATTTTATCACATGTTGAACTTTAGCAATTCACAATCACAAGGTATACACAATAAGTGGACATAAGCCTTACCTTTACTGGGCCACTCACGGAAATCAACTTTAGGGTACTTCTTCATTAGGGCATCCTCATCATTCTCTAGTGGTGTCTCTGGAGGAAGATTGGAGTACTCTAAGATTCTCTCGACCTGCAACAATTTATTCATTTGTATTTATTACTACCTAGTTCATACATATTAGACTGGCGCTTCAGAATCTAGCAGAATGATACACATTCTGGTCTGAGACAATTAAAGCTAGAAGACAACGGGGGTGCAGGATTGGGGGTCTCCCACGAGGAAACGTTCATGAAAACAATGCATAATAATTCATGAAAACAATGAATAATAGGACCCAACTTCATCCAATTAGAATATCAATGTTCATATCCTATATTATTTCGTCATACTTTCTACTGTTATTTCGTAGTACTACTGTTATTTCGTAGTATTTTCAGTACTACGAAAGAACTACGAATAACTGAATATTACACTATAAAACTAAGAAGGAAAGTACAAGTAAAGAAGAAACAAAAAGAGCTTGGAATTAAATATAAGAAAATGGGATAATTGCTAGTATGAGAATTTAAACTATCCATCCACAATAAGATACTTCTTCACTACCAGATTCTCAAACCTGTGTGGAGTTATGACATTCAACTTTGGGATGTGCCAGGGAAAGTACTATGCAAATTTTTCAAAGATTTCAGCATAAAACCCTAAGCAACATCTTAGATGCATCGTGGTATATCAGCAGCAACGACATTCACAAAAACCAAGGAATTAACACTGTTAGATAAACTATCATCAAACAAGCCACAAAACATGAATAGAGACTCCATCAACATATGAATGTTGAGGCACTCCAGCTCCTGGACTACACAAACCAAGTGAGACGACTCAAGAGGATCAAAGCCCATGAGTTAGTGCTGTGAAGTAATAAGTTCGCTAAAGCTGAGCTCAATGCCTACCGCATTAATGTACAAACACACGAACTAATGTACACCACGAACTAATGTACAAACAAGGAATGGAGCTAATAGAAAACTAAGGACTTCTACTCAGTAAAACTTTGGGACAAGTTATCTATATCAAATGAGGTTAGAAATAAATTCTAAATTTGTGAACAGATTGTAATGACATTCCAAATGAATATTAAAAAAAAAGGATTATTATCACAACATTTGAAATTTTTTTGGGAACAAGCTATATAATCTATATATATTATACAAAATTGGTCGTGTGTGTGCCTATATTCCACTCTGCAGCCAAAAGTGCATATTGCAGACGAATGACATTTGTGCATGGTAGTAGCCTCAACCCTCCCATTGTGCACTGTGGTGGTTGCATATCAATAACTATAAGGGTGTGGAAGATATGGGGGGTTGAAAATAGTCAACCTCGAAAATGTACGACTTCCAATATGAAAGTTCACAATGCTACTTTTTCCTTTTGAACTGAATGTAAGCCTTATTATGCCAACATCATGCCAACATCATGCCATCATGCCAGCCTTATTATGCCAACAACTCTTAGAATGTACATTTAATGTACATTCTAAGAGATGTTGGCATTTATACTCGTTATATTAAACAGTTCCGATAGAAAATTTTCACTTTAATAATATACACATACACTTCTTCATTTATACTCATTTGCTTAAGATAAATCTAAAATTATCATTAAATTAATAAAATTGCTTAGAGTTGTGAATTCCCTAATCTATCAAATGGTTTTATACTCGTTGGGTAAACCTTAGGACACGAACTTTGATGGATATCTAAGAAGATGCATAATTTCAATGTAGGTAATACAACAGTCGTAAAATCTACAAATCAGTTAAAATAAAAAAAATCATTAGCCTATACTTACAGAAGTCATTTGATTTTCTACTTCGGCAGTCTGTCGCATACCGTACTGACACATGCCCACCAACCCCATGACCTGCGTGATGGCGAGACCGACATTACCACCAAATGTATCTGAAAATTAATGAAATGCATTTGAAATGAATATCACCAAATGTATCTGAAATCAATGAATGAAACAACATTTCGTTTTTAAAATTGAAAATTCTATGAACAAAAAAATGTCATTCGACTGAAGACCTCGGTTTAAATATTTAAGAATAATAATTCCTTAAACTCACCGTCGCTTCCGAACACCAGGAAGCTGTAAGTAACAATTGCCAAATAAAGCACGCACACCATATCCATCCAAAAGCCGAAGGCTCTGGTGGTAGTCAGCACCAACGTCCAGGCAGCACTGTGGAGATCTTGGTGACGGTCGAACTCGAAAGCGAGTGTCCGCTGACGAACACCGTGCGAGCGAATAGTTGGCAGACCTGAGACGCTGGCTGCCGCATGATTGAGGGACACACTGCGGGCTGAGCGGAGACAAAAGTTAACTGTCAGTTTAACATATGTCATATAAAAATAATAATTATCCCAAGATATGTCAATTGTAGTCAAGTGGTAATCAGTGATTTCAAATTTTATTCATTTATTAGTTTGAAATAACTTGGCATAAAGGTGGGTCTTCCGTATGAACCTTCAGCTCTAATTCGAAACAACCTGCACGATACTCTAATTCTAAGTAATTTGCAATTTTTTTATTTCCATTTATAGCAAACAGAAGCTGTGAAGTAACATTTCTGTTAATGGCTTTATTATTTCTGTCTGCGTTTCTTCTCGGCTTTGCTTGTTTGCTGGCCAAGTAGTTGTGAAAATGGATGCGCAGCATTAGAAAAAGATTATACATTCTACGATAGACAATATGATGGATTTTTTCACCAACATCTTTAAAGCATTATATGTTAGATCTGATGAGAAATTTCATAAATATAGAAGTTCTTGATTTTGTGCTGTTGTTCTAATATAAATACAATTTAGATGGAACTTGAAGTTAAAGTCACTGAAAGACTTATTTGCTGCAATATTTTATTTTTGAAATTGTTTTATAATATTTATTGAAATGATAAAAATTCAGAAAAATATTTAATATCATAATAAAATAAAAGCTACAGAACATAAACAACAACAAAATGAAATCCTTATTGTGTGGAGTTTTAAGCGAATGCAAACACGAGTTAACTTTAGCATTATAGGGCCAAAGCTTTTCGTATAAATACACCCGTAGACTTATACGTATTTCATTTAGGCAGTGAACACTGTCGTGTTGATTGAAACATCAAATAATTATAAATTAAGCGCACTCACCTATAGCCTCAATCCTCTTCAGCTCACGGCTGGTGACGAGGAAGTAGCCCCGCAGCAGATATAGCAGTATGGAGACGACAACAGTGGGCATGATGAGCCACCAGTTAACCAGGCAGACCACAATGAGAATGAATACCACTTCCAAGAAGAACTGTACAGACAGGAATAGGTATATTGTCAATATAATTAAAATAATTTAAAAAGTATTCGTTCTCATGTCTTATAATTTCAAATTCATTTCACTTTCCTCTTAGATAAAGTAGCGCTCATTATAACATTACTATGGCGTCCCTCTGTCGATTTATCACAGTTAAGTATTTTTGCTTATGTGGGACATGTTTTATTAAAGTTTTATCAAAATACACAAAATTATAATCTCTACTTTTAGGTTAACAATATACATAGAAATATCTCAAATTACATAGAAATATCTCAAACGTGGAGAAAAGTCTGGAATCATCAATGAATTCATACGGACATTTGAAAGAGATTATTATTATCCAATATATCATTTTTAAATATAAACAGTCCGGTACATCCTCCGTGTCAGCAAAATAATTGTTACCTTCACTATTATCACTATCACTCAAAATTTGCATTACGCCAAATTGTGAGCACACCACAATGTCACTCCCACTATCACTTATGGGTTAAAAATGTTCTTTTCTTGGATCCTTTTTATATTGTAATTACTAATAATATTATAATTTGAACTTTATGAACACGTACATAGATAAAAAATTAGCGATGCGTACGAGAGACCTCCCCTACCACGCGCTAAACAGCAACTGATTTCACGAGCGCCTTTGCGCTCGTTGTAAATTTAGTTAGTACGCGCACGAGTGCGATGGCGCTCGTCGGCACTCTAACAATTAAATTGGAATCAACGTCAACTTTTTTCGATTTAACATATAGTTTTGATGTGCAATGTTAAAGAGTTCTAGTAAACAGCAACTATTTCAATTCAGTTATTTCTAAATGCTCGACATAAATACAGAACTGGTTTTCAAACCTCTTTTTCATTTCCATTTTAAATTTTTAAATTATCTTTAGGAATATTTTAAGAAACATTTAAAGAATCTTACCCCGAGACAGTCGACGAGAGCGATAGGTAGAAGTGTGTCGATTTGTCCCATATCTTTGGAGAAGCGATTCAGAATGCGGCCAGACGGATTGTGGTGGAAGAACCACATTGGGACATTGGTCACACCCCTGAAATTCAGTACACAATATTTATTTATCACAAAATAGTTACACCATAGTGCTGATGAAGTGTCACAGCTATAAATGTAACTTCTTTCTTCAATATATATCTACGTAATTTTGAGTAGGCCTCATACTCCCCCACATACTCTTCTATCAGTATCATATTGATTTTATTGATTACAACTGAATGAGGTACAACTGAATTTAAAGTTTAAAGTTCGTTATTTAGGGATTTCAGGTATACTTGCACATAATATTCCTTAAAAGGTGGATCCCACATTTCCACGATAATATTGTACTGTGCCTATTTCCCTCGATTAGAAAATCTGCATTCTTAGAGGGAGGACACACAAAATCATTTATTAACCACCAGGTATGTCTTATAAATCCTAACCCAAGCATTAAAGTTAACTAGGCATGCGCCTTAACAAAAAATTTAACTATGATGAGAAATAAGTTTAAAATAAAATTCAAGATACATTTTTTTATTTGTCATCATTCAGTAATATTTTTCATATACGAGGTCTAAAAGTCTGCAGAATGAAGGGGAAGAGAGGAAGACACATTTTTTTCACGGTACCCCGCTAATTAGGAACTCATTAGAGGTGTACAAGTCAAATGTCAAGTCCCTAACGTCATTCCTTAATGAATAATCGTCCCTTAAAGAAGTAATTCTGGACGTGAACTGCGAAGGACATGGTGCAAATTGAACTATGCACTGTGATTAAATTCCTCACTAAGTAAGGAAAAACTACTCAAACCGTCATGAGTGAGATGGGAGTTGTTTACAAAGACCATTGCCCTCTTGACATAACTGAAGTCAGTGCAAGATGGGTCCCGAGAATGCTTACACCACTGCAAAAGCTACAGCAAGTCGAAGCATCTAAGGAGTTTTTAAAGCTCTCTGCTGACGAACCTATGCCGATTTTGGAGAGAATTGTGACTGGAGATGAAACTTAGGTTCATTACTTTGAGCCTGAGTCCAAGCAAGAGTCGGTGCAATGGCACAAAAAGGGCACATCACCCCCAAAGTAGTTTAAGGTCTTAGAATCGGCTGGAAAATTGATAGAACACTTTTTTGGGATTGTGAAGGGATTTTATTGATCCAGTATAAAGAAAAAGGTACCCCTATCACTGGAGAGTACTATACTACCATATTGGATAAACTGAAAGAAGCTATCAAGGAAAAGAGATGTGGAAAACTGACTAGGGTTGTGTTGCTTTTACAAGACAACACGGCGGTGCACAAAAGCGAGTTGCGATGGATGCTACCCATAAACTTGGCTTCGAATCGCTAATTTACTCATAGCCCTGCAATATCAGCTATTCACTGGTATCAGTCACTTGTTAGTATGCTATTACAATAACAGATTATGATTCTGTAACAATTACTCTGTATGTATTTCACTATGAAATGTGCTATTGTATGTTTTTTTGTTTAGTGCTGTAACTTGTGTTGATGTCTAAGTGTTGCCGCTGTTAAATTAAAATGAAGAGTTATTACAGTACTCCAACTAAATATTATTATGTAGTTAACATTGACATGTTTTCACTATTTATTTAGTTATTGTAAACAAATTAGTGTTCCGTGAATGCCAGTGTTTAAATTTCCTTTCGTTCACCTTTCATACTGTATCAGTCATAACAAGCAGTACAGGTCACTTTTTGACATTATTTTAAAGGCTGAAAATAAAAAAAAAATCTAGAGCGACTTGGGAACCAGAAAATATGCATAACTCCATGCTGTAAGTGCTAAGCAAGGATATCAGTGCATAAAAAGCAGCAGAATTTTATCAGGCACCAAGAAGTATATTAAGTGATGAAATTAATGGCGGAAACCATAATAACTTGGCTTCATGAAGTTTGTGTCAATATTTCAGAGTTTTCCGATAATTGCGATTGTTAGATTGTTTTTGATCGTCGAAACATTTGATTGCCTATTCTGGCATTTTTAGATTGTTGATCTGTTTTGTATTATTCAATTTTGAAAATGAAATATTTTTTCTTCAATTAAGTATAATTTTTGATAATAACGATTATAGCCAAGAATTTCTACTGTAGGATTTTTTTATCTATTGGATTCTTAAAGCCTTAAGTTACTCAAATCCTTAATACAAATCAAAAAAATTGGATTCTACTAATCCAATTTAGGGGTTATGAAAGAACATATTCTCCGCACACACGCTTATATTAAAATATCTAAAATCACAGCATTCCTTTTGACTTCTGATTTATAATCAGGTGATTAAAAATGAGAAAATTGGTATTTTCAGAGTACACGTAGTTAGTGTGGGTAAGATATTCATTAATAGACGATTCTTAAGATTGCAAATTTTTTTTATTTTTAAATATATTAAACATCGACTGCTTATTACCAACCTGTACATGGAATCGTGTAACTTGACAGAAGCCTTGATACAGGTGTTGTAGAAGACGACCAGCTTGTTCCAAGTGAGAAAGACACAGATAGCAACTAAAGCAGCATATCCGTATACATAGTCATTGCGTGTTAGGCCCCATGTGTTATTGGACGATGCCGACCAGATTTCTTCTTCTGGAGAACGTATGAAAGATGTCAAATATTATAGAGTATTTGCAACATGAACAAAAAATATCTGATTAATAAATGTTATAGTTTTCGGATTAAGAATAATGATTAAGTGCAATAAATTTTGTATAAATATTTTTATCTAATAATTAAAATCAAATTTAAAATTATGTTTTAAAATTCATGATTAAACACCACAATACAAATTGTCCACCAGTCAGAATGCATGATGTCAGAATGCACCAGATAGATCATAACATACTAATATATGGTCAACTTTACATAATTGTATGAGCTAGATAGCATAATCCGATAAATTAAAATCCATAAACAAATATATCTGCATTAAAGAATGACGCTGAATTTAATAATTGTGTGAAAGGGATAGAATCACCCTTTTCAACTTAATTATTTGAGGCATTCTGACACATCACATAATCGAATATTTTGGCACAAAGCTTCCCACGATGTGACAAAAGTCAATTTTTTTGAGCTTAAAACGTAAATACTGAGAATTTGACAGGAGTCAATGAGGAATATAACATTTTGGACTAGATTTTTTCAAATTCCAGATAATATTTTACCAGTAATATTTTGTTTGATGACTGTAACATTGTTCGGAGTGGTCATGTTTCTGGCTGCACTGGAATTGGCTTCATTGTGACTCAGCATAGCACCACTTGTGGCTTCTTCTACGTTTACCCTGAAATTTTTACATGATTTTCTAAGTTACACCTTTGTTGGGTTGACACATTTTTCGGTATGGAAGAAGCTGTTCATGTTGATGAAAATAACATAAAGTTAAAAAATAATTAATATAATAAAAATAAAAAATAATTGCTTCATGCTAATTATTGCTACATGAGCAATCTTTTCCAGTCAGCCATAACAACTGGTTTTGAAATTTAGTTGGTAGACTGTAAGAGATTTTACAATGAAAATTCTTTATAGCACATTAGACGAAAAAAAAAGAAATATACAAAAGTATAAGTAAAAAAAAACTATTGACATGATTTGGGATGGGAAAGACAGGAAAGGACTATAAAATTTTAATTGGTTTTTATAAAGGTGACATAAAATTTTAATTGGTTTTTTTATGAAAAGACCAAAAAAATTATTAAGAGATTACAGTATTTCTCTTTGTGTAACTTCACCTTATAGATAAATTGGAAATTCTTAGTGAACTATAAGCTTTCAAGGTTGTTTATTGTCGTAGTCCCATAGTAAAATACGAAATCCTTATAATTTCGCCATGTTTCTTCAGCTCCAGAATAACTTACATTGTGCCTGCCTTTAATTTTTCAACTATTGTTTCGAAAAGTCTGAAAATATGGTATATACCATTTACCATTAGAATTTTCACTTAAAATTACTTCAATTAACTTAGATCAACAGTTTCATCAGATATCTATTTATTTATGTTTCTCACATTAAATACTTATTATTACTTGGAAAAATCTGATCTGCCCCCACCGTGCACAAATATTTTAAGTTTTGTAAAAATAATTTTATTGGAAATTCACGAAACTATAGAAATATGAATGGATCCCCCATTCATCACAGAAAAGCCTCAGCTTGCACTGAATCTTTAGACGGGAACAATTTTTCAAATGACCGGGGACAGAAAAAACGTGAGCTGGATCCTTCAGGAAGATAATGATCCGAAACATCATGGTAGTCTTTGCACAAAGCGGAAAACGGAAAATAATATCAAACAATTGAATTGGTTCACAGTCGCCTTATACTAAAACAAACGAGTATACATATAAAGAATGAAATTCCTGGAAAAAGAGTACAGCGCAAGTCGGAACATATATAGAATAGGGTTCTTAATTGTCTCGACGTCTTGAAATTGCTGATATAAATTAAGGTAGTTTTAATTGGAAGTCCCAAATGTATGTAAAATTTTTTTCATATTTTTGAAATTCAGGCGACTTAATATGTTAAAGCGTATTACAACCATTGTTATTATATGATTCCTATACGTATCATTTTTATTATTTACATAGTAACGAGATTCAAATCATCTTGGACGAGCTTTTCTTTGGCTACGATATATTTAGAGATTAGTTCAAATAAATACACAAATGAACTAGCAAACATTACCACTACATAATATCAATTTAAATACAGATTTTTCACTATTATATGTTTGGTGCTTATGTATTTGGAAAGTTTTAAAAATTTATACATGTCGCACACTTGGGTTCAAAAATATGACCAGATTTGCGACTTTAGATGAGGTTGCTGTTCTGTACATGTACATTAAAATTTTTATATATAAATAAATAAACAATATAACTACTTGACAAACATCTTTTCTATTATTTATTTAGAATCTACCCGTTACTTTTAGGTTTTTAATACTCATTAATTCTATATTTTTTTGTTTTTATTGTTGATTGCGAAATTTAAAAAATTTTTGCAGAGATTAAATAAACAAAAATAAAATGAATAAACATGGCAGAAAAGATTGCTCACCACTCTTTCAGCCACAGATCGGAGGCAGATATGAATGTCTGCGCCGCAATGAAGAGTGCGAAGAGTAAAAGCATTGAGAGGGTGCTGCCTCCGCTCCGGATGTAACGTGTGTAGACGCTAACATCCACCGACCCAGTCTGCTGACCTTCACCTATCAATTATATTTATTTTGAATTTATTTTCATGATTCCATAATTAAAGACGTCCATATTGATCACTCTTGTTTGTCTGATTGTCAGATGGTTGTATTTAGAATAGTAAAGGGTTTAATAAATTTACAGACTTTTTATTTATTAATTTTTAACAATGTGTTAGTGTGGCGCTAACACAGGTAAATAAAAGAATTTTACATCGATATTTGAACATGTACCCGATCAAAAGTTTATGCTGGTGCATAATGTATAGTTTTTTATACTTTTGTAAAAAAAGCAATCACAATGAAAGTTCAACTCTTGCAATAAGGGATTTATACAATAATAAAAATTCATTGGATATATGTGTGCTAATAATTTTCTTTTAATGTGGACTGCGTCATGTTTATTCCTAATTTTTTTGTCGTTTTTCAGAGTATTCCTTAAAAGGTGGAAAAATTGTGACTGTTTTTTGAAAACTCTTTGAAAAAGTGGTTCATATTTAAAATTTTGTTATTTTAATTTGAATCTATAACTTTCCGGTTTTCCATTTTATCAGACTTCATTTAACATCCCACACATTGGAATTGAAAAAGAAAATCTCTCCAAGTTATCCCTAAAATTGCGAATTAAAATTTTTTATTCCACATCCGAGTTTAGGTCTTTACTAAGTACATCAACTCTTTATGTCGCATGGCCTTTGAGAAAGTGGTTGTGATAAACGAACGGACAGATGGGATAAATGAATGGACAGATAGGTTTTAAAGATAATATGAATTTAAGAAAGGCAATATATTGTTGTTCATTCATCGAATCGGTTTCTTTTTTTGGTATGAAAAATAACTACACGAACTTCAAATACGTTTTCCTCGTCTATTCATTTTAGCTCAAATAAAAAATTATCCAACATTGCGCGTTGACTTTTCGTTTATAACGCAGGAGACGGTTATGTTTTGCTAACATGTTCATTAAACATGTTTTGTTATATTTTTGAAACAGGAGACCCGTTCTAGTTATTTCGTTTAGAAATTAGAAGCTACTGAAGGACAGACAGACAGAAAGAGAGTGTTGCCTTCGCATGGCCTTTTGGTACGGAACTCTAAATGACAAGTCAAATTTGCTCACCCTCAACTTTAGGATCATTTATATTAGTCTCCATGTCCAGGTTGAATGAGATTTGAGAACTTGTCGACATAGTCCTGTTTGGCCTCACCTCCTGTAAATATACGAAAGAAAAAACCATTAAGAAACAAAAGATAAAATAACCCAAAATAACAGAACTAAAATTTATGTATGAATGGTAGATAAAAACTTGTAGTAGATAAACATTGTGTAAATTGGCGTAAAAAGGTAAAAAAAAAGAAAAGTGATGCGTTATATACACATTGTTATTTTTTGACATAACAATCTCTTCTCTGGTGTTAAATGGCAATCATTTTAAGATATTGACTACTTACATCTCCAAAATGTAGAATAACTAACTCTTCAAGATAGGTAGCATTAAAAAGTTTACTTAAATATCACAGGGTTTAGATAGAGTAGACAGAAGATTAAACGACTTGCGGTTTGCAACTCACTCACCGATAATCCTACCGAACTATAATCTACGATGCATAATAGGAGAGATGCTTCTCTACAAGTGGGTTTGGAAATTAATTTGGGAAAACTAAAATTATGTGGTGCAAACACTTCTACAGACATCTAAGTAAACCAAATCACTAACGATAGAGTGGAGAACTACATTATCTTGGGCAGGAAATCATTATGGGTAAAGATGACCAGGTCAATGAAATTACTAGACGTACACATCTCGCATGAGTCGCCTACTCCAGATTTGAATTTTTTTGAAAATGAATATCACTGCAGAACAGATAGCTACCATATTTGCACATGTATCCTGTCAGTTCCTCACTTACGAAACTTATCACACTTACTTAACTCTTTCATAAATTTTAATTTGTTATGACATTACAAGCAAAACAAGCTCGTATAAGCAAAACAACTAAATCGAGTCAAAAATTCATGAATATTAAACTTCGTGGTAGAACAAAATATTGTCAAGTAGCGTGTTACTGAAAGTACGCACCATATTCTCGTTTGTTAGCGCCTTGTTGTCGTGACCGCCCTTCTCATCCGTCATACCGGCCTTCAGCAGTCTGGCAAAGTGATCTTGCCCTGATTGAAGTTCCTGGTATGTGCCTTCTGAGACAATCTGCAATAGAATAGCATTAGTGATTTACTATAACAATCTCGTTAAGTATCCACGCATCATTTTTCTCTATGAGATATATTTTTCTCATGAATGATGTGGTTTTAAATGCAGAATAGTATATATATGAAAACAGAAGGTCTGCGTAACTTCAATAAATAGTGGTGAGTGCCACTCAATCACTAAAGAAGAATGAAAAATATTGTTGTTGGTAATTGGTCATCAATTTACCAGTTACTTTTGGGCATTTTGAGATAAGTACACTTCAAAAGCTGATCACTTCAAAAGGCGCTCTCTATGTGATCCACCAATGGGATGAAATTATTACATTAACACATCCACTGTGGAGCCAGTTCCACTTTTCGTTACAGTGATTGTTTTTTTTAATCAGAGTCAATACAACAACAATAAAAAATGATAAGGTAGTAAGGGTTGCTATACGAGGAAATGTCGGGGAGTGCTGGGCATCATGGGCATCTCTTGGTCTCCCAACAGGGAAACCAAGTGATGCAAAGTTGCTATTTCGTAGTGAAGTTGTTAAGAAGGTTACTTGACTAAACTAGCAAATAGATCATTAAAGCGCTACTGATGAATCCTTAATAACATGTGGTTATGAACATGAATCATGAAAATTTGTTGGTCATTTTTTAAACATCATCAATATAGAGGCAAGAATGGCCTGTAAGGCACTTTCAACCAACGTATAATGTTACTGACACCAAAATAAACTTGTTTAACATTGAATGACAAGTAACTAATAGGTCAGTGGCTTTATTGTCTTGTCTTCATCTCTGTCCATGGGATAAGCAGCAGGTGCAACGACATAGTGTAAGTACTGTATATGTAGTTTTATCTAACGGAAGTTATTAAGCTTAATTTAAAATAAAAACCTAAAAACCTTGTATTATTATCGATGTTTATTTGATCAGTCCAGGAACACATATTGGGAAAATATTGATTTAAAAAAAGGGGGTATCAATATTCAAGGAAAATTGATCTTAGTATCTTTTAAATTCTTTAAACATTTCGTCTCTATACACCTGAATTGTTTCTCTGGACATCCTTTTGCATATTATTTTATATTCAATCCATACAACTTGTATAAAGTTTCATAAAAAATTAACTATCCATCAACAACCATCATCAGCCACTTAAATTAGAAGAATGATGAAGAATAAATTTCTGATTTAACTCAAATAAACGATAAATGCCTGGAAATATTATATATAGTAGGTACACTCTATGAGTCTGAATGGGTACAAATTTTGCAGATATTAACCGTTTTAGTGCCATGGTTTTTTACTCATATATACTTAAATATGCCAAAGAAATTTTTTGTTTTTGGTGTCATTTACCCTTGTCTCGAAAAAAAACTGTATCTCTTCCAAAAATTATCCAATTTTAATAATTTTTTCGGTGTTTTCTTAATAAAAACTTGTACAAGGATAATAAAATACAAAGAAAATATGGAAATATATATTGTGAACAAAAATTATAACAAAAACTGAAATCAAGTTCACATTGTATTTTCGCGGTCGGGTACATCTAACGTATCAGCAAAATAACTGCTATCGTCACTATTACCACTATCACTCAAAATTAGCATTACGCCAAATTGTGAGCGCATCACAATGTCACTCCCACTAGCACTTTCTTCACAACTTGAAAAATGATCATTTTCACTCGAATTATTTTCGTATTCCGACATTATGGCTTAAAAATTTTCTTTTCCTGAATCCTTTTTATATTGTAATTACTAATAATATCATAATCTGAACTTTATGTAATACGTAGAAAGATAAAAAATTAGCGATGAATGCGAGCGACCTCCCCTACCGTGCGCTAAACAGCAACTGATTTTGGGAGCGCCATCACGCTCGTGGCAAATTTAGTCAGTACGTGTACGAGCATAATGGCGCTCGTTGGCACTCTAACGGTTAATACACATCATGTATAAAAATTTACTAAGATCATCATCTATCATCAGCCACTCAAATTTAAAAACTTAGCATTACGCCAAATTGTGAGCGCACCACAATGTCACTCCCACTAGCACTTTCTTCACAACTTGAAAAATGATCATTTTCACTCGAATTATTTTCGTATTCCGACATTATGGGTTAAAAATTTTCTTTTCCTGAATCCTTTTTATATTATAGTTATTAATAATATCATATTCTGAACTTTATATAACATGTAGAAAGATAAAAAATTACCGATGCGTGCGAGCGACCTCCTCTGCCGCGCGCTAAACAGCAACTGATTCCGGGAGCGCCATCGCACTTGTGGCAAATTTAGGTAGTACGTGCACGAGCGCGATGGCGCTCGTCGGCACTCTAACGGTTAATACACATCATGTATAAAAATTTACTAAGATCATCATCTATCATCAGCCACTCAAATTAGAAGAATCATGAAGAAAATTGACTCAAGTAAATAATAAATGCCTGGAATATTATATATAGTAGGTACAGTCTACACCGAGTCGGAATAGATATAAATTTGATCAAAATTTTCTTGGCCATATTCTTGCAGATATTAATATACATCATGAATATATTTAAGCTACTGGTTAAATATTATCTATGGTAAAGTTTGATTAACCTATAAACAAACGTAATTCTAAAACAATACAAATCATTTTACAATCATACCTTCCCCTTATGCATAACGCAGATTTTATCAGCTTCCCTCGTGAAGTGCAAGTGATGTGTTACCAACACTACAGCCTTATCTTTGAGGAAACCCCGAATACAGGCATCGTAGATGGCTTGTGCAACCTTTGAGTCTACAGCTGCGAGCGGGTCGTCCAGCAAATAGATGTCAGCTCGTTGGTAGACACAGCGCGCTAGAGATATGCGAGCGCGTTGTCCGCCTGATAGCGATACACCTGTCAATGGATGCAAACATTCTTCATTCTTTGGATCCCTTTTTAAACATATTGCGCACAAGGAGGAGTGCAAGATTTGGCATAGTCATATTTTATATGGAGAAGGAGGGCAGAAAGCTAAAATTTATTTATAATATGTGTTATAAATATATCAAAATATTCATTGTTACGTTACGTACTGTCAATGTCAAACATATAATAGTCTGTGGTTAAACAGTCACCAAAGGAATTTAAAATGCCAGATTGACTGAACATTACTGATTGACATACCTCTTTCACCGACAATGGTCTTGTCACCATGTGCAAGGATCTCCAGATCTTTCTGCAGCTGACAGCATTTCAGGACCTGGCGGTACCGGCGTGGATCCATTTCTCGACCAAATAATATATTCTGACGAACCTACAATTATAGTTATTGATTAATATTGATCAATAATATGAAATAACTAAAGTACTTGGCGCATTGTAAAAAATAAACCATCACGTTGCCACAATACAATGTTGCAGGCTTGTAATGGCTGTAGTTTTGTACTATACGCACACTATACGCACACCGTGTGCACAATTTCAAGTAAGAATTTACGCTAAGTTCAAAGCAGATTCAAGTCTTAAAAAACTTTTTTCTACTATGGTTTCAAACAAGCCCTGTATATAAGAGATCCAAAAATTTAATTCATCAGAATCATAGATAATTCGTTATATTCAAAGCTGTTTCGTTACGTACTACTAAGTGAAAAGGTCACAGTAATGCAATGATTTTACACATCTGCTAAAAATTGCTAAATTAAATTCGTAAAAATTTTAAAAATTGCTATAAAAATTAAAAGGACAGGGCCATAAAGGATTTATGCAGCAGGAATTGTAGATTTTATACAATGCATCTTGTATACCTGCGTAACAAGTGCGGCTATTTTAGTTATACAATTCATGAACAGAAGACGCTGCTGTTGTTTTCTCACTGAATAATACACATACGTGCCAACATTGGTGTTGATAGTCCGAGGCTGTAGTATCTCGTAAGTAACATGTTAAAAATTATATTTTCTCCATAAATTTCCAAAGCACAAATTTAGATGTATTTCCAATAGTTCGGTCTATTTTTATGCCATGTCGTGGTCGAGTGCATATTAATTACAATTGGATGAGCTGACAGAGTTTAAGACTCGATCAAATTTCTAATTATTAACGAATCACTTCATTATTACTGCTTACTCCGCTCAACGGGCTATTATTTTATTTACGGCAAATATGGTATTTAATAAAAAAACTATTCAAAAAAGTCTTTTTTTTAGAACTGAAAAGTTTTCACTGTATTTGCCTGTAAAATTAATTTATAAAGTTATAAAAAACAGACAGTTGCTTCCCAGTTGCTGTTTCAATTTTTTTGCCAAGTATATTTTATCAAAACAACTTACGGAAGCCTCAAACAGCCATGGATCTTGACTGGCATAAGCAATCTCTCCTCGTACATTGACGCTGCCTTTGGTGAGCACCAATTCTCTCATCATTGTCAGGAGCAGCGTGCTCTTGCCTGAACCGACCACACCCACCATTGCCGTTAGTGTACCTAGCTTGAGCTGTAAAGAATCGGTGTATTAGCTACGAAGAGAAAATGTTAATAAATAGTGAAGAAACTGGTCTCATAACTATAGAAACATCATGAGCTATAGATGCATATATGCATTTCAACTATCCCTCCAGCGGCATTTCAATCAAATATATTATGAAAAATGACTCACCGTGAGAGAAACATCGTCAAGGGCTAGTAGGGAGCCCTCTTGATTGGCGTCACCCCAATATGCGGTCACCCCTGACATAATCAGCCCTGGAACACCTGGATCCTGCCCATTCTGTTCAACTATCTTGCCCTCCATAGCTTTGGTTAACTTCTCCTGCTCAGAGTACCTGTATGAGCACATTATATTGAATATTACTGAGTAGATTATAAATTATTTAAGAACACTATTTTTTCGCCGTAATGTTCAAATGTTTTATTAAGCAAATTTTCAATTTTGCACATAGCTTATATGTGCATCAGAAACTAAACTTCCCCAGTATATAGAATCATAAAAAAAAACTTAAATAACGGATCAGAAAACTATTAATTTAAAAAAAAGTGCTATCCATGTTTTTATTTGTTTTATAAATTTTTTTAAACGAGTAATCAAAAACATGGTGCTAAAGCATGTGTTTTTCAGTGTGTTCTTAAAAGTAAGTTTTACAGAACTTGGGATTGTAGCAAATACTCATTCAGAATTAAAAAAAAAACAAAATTACCTATAACATTTAAAAATTTTATTTGAATGTCATTTAAAGTAAAACATTTTGGTTTTTGATACTAAAATCACTGGTTTTTTTTTATTGGAAAAGAGATAAAAAATATTTTCATCAACAACAGGAGTTTTGAATCACGAAGAACTATACAAAAATTGGACGAAATTTTTGAAAAAATGGTATCGCATATTTAAAAAATATTGTTAGGAGAAAAATTTCGAGATGAGTATATGGTTTTTTTTACTGAATCCATGATACGTAAAGGTTTATTGACCAATACAGACAAAAAGAGATGGTTATTGTTATGAACACCACTTGCTGCGCATACCTGCACCAAAAATATTTTGTACACTGCTGTGTGCCCTTCGAAGGTTTATAATTTTTTCCTGGTCGATTAAAAATTGTACAATATATTTTCATGACGTTTTGCTACAAGAAAATGGAATAAAAAATTAATTTAATTCAAAATTACAACTAGCCACCCCCGTCCATTTTTCCATGATTTTTTATTTTGGATATTAAAATTGACGCACTCAATAAATTTATGGGCAAAATTTAAACACAACATGCCACGTATGTCAAGATACAGTTATTAACAAGAAAAATAATATTCCTCGTTTTTTAAATACTTATTTAAGTAAATATTTTTATAGTGAATCTATATAAAATTACCCTATAATATTATTCCCGTAATTATTTTGGTGGGTATTCGGTAGTTTCTCTTGGCTCTCCTCAATATTGGACAAGTCGACGGCATCTCTGTTATCAACTTCAGGCAGCAACAAAAACTCTTGCATCCTCTGCACTGAAACGTATCCCTCTAGCGTGAAGCTGATCGCAGTCGGGAAGAAGTCTACCATACGCAACTTTAGTAGATCGTAGAAAGTGTACATGACGAAGATCTTGGAAGCTGTGACCGCGTTACCGAAGGATATGTAGGAAATTATGCTTATAAAGATGGCAATTTTGGTGTTCATCTTGATGCAAGATATCATGACGGCTCGCAGCCACGAGATTTTCTTTATCACGTTCATTTCTTTTCTGTAAACGGGAGAAATAATTGTCAACAAAAAGTAACAGACACGAGCAAAATAAAATCATCAGAATTTACAGCAAAAAACTTTAGTGTTAAATTTATACACAGGGAATTTTAAAATATATAAAAATAAAAAATTTTAGGAAGAAAATTTCATTTTATATAAACTTGTATGTAGTACAAAAGTATTGGCGTTGAAGACTAAATGTAATTAAGTTTTAGTTTCGACTAAGGTAACCCTAGAAATTCACTTAGGTTTACTTAAATTCACTTGTGTTTCATTAGGGTAACGTAAACAAAACCTATCAAGTACAAACAGAACTTGCACAACGACAGTTTCGAAAACATTTAGGCACTCAAACATTTAAGGGTTATACATAGTGCTTCTATTAAACTATTTCCAAATATTAATTCTTTACAACTCAGAAGCAATCAGAATCAGAAAGTCACCACCAGACTACTGCAGGAAACTGACATCATAAATGTTTTCGAGGATTTTCTAAAAATGTCCAACTTTTGTAATTACCTCCTACAGCATTTTAATTCCATTTTTTTCTTTCTTTTCATTAACCATGTCATATTAATATATTCAAATTGTATTTTTATATGTTTTATTTATTAATTTTGTTTTTTTTTTCTTCAACATGTCTAGTTGTATTTTTAATTTTGAAAATATTGCAATATCTAAGGTTTTACTACTCAGAAAAATATAAACGATAGGGAAAGTTTTATTTGAAGTAAATAAGTAGTCTAAGAAATTTGAGGATTGGTCTATTCATCGATTTTACAGTACAGCATCAGACTGTTTGAGTTAACATTTTGTTTTTTCTCAATATAATTTTACATAACTTTTTATTGTTCACCTTAGAACCAAATAACGACTATGTTTAAGGAAAATTTGCCGTTTACCTAAGAAGTAACTTATCTCGAACACCTTTCTGTAGTAACATTATCAAAGCATAAATGAGACAATTAAATGTATTAAGTAAACAACTATACAATAACAAATTACCGTCTAGCTAGGCCGATAATTTTAGCAAAGGCATCCTCCCAAGCGTACATCTTGATAGCCTGAATACTTTGGATAACCTCGTTCATGAGCCGGATGCGCTGATCAGTGCGCATCGCTGTCTTCTTGCGCAGCTGTGCATTCACGCGGCCCAGGTAACCTGGGATTAGCCACTTTGTTATTATTCTATTCGTTTTTATTTGTTAAAACGTTGGAGAAATATGAGAGTGATTGTGTTTTTTAAGCGTCTTATAATCACAATAAGTGAAATTAAAAAAATATGAAATTTTTCTTCAAAATGTCTAATATAGTCGTAGCTCAAACTGCTAAAATGCCAGTATCGTGAAAGAATGTGGCTTAAAAGATTATTTTGATATAGTCCCTGATCAGTATATCTTGAGCTGAGATCGAAAACCACTAAAACTATTGATAATAATTTTTTCCCAGTTGGCAATAGTAACAATTATCGAAAAAGCGATACGTATTTCAATTTGCACTCATCGTCATGTGTGTTTTCCATGTAACAATCGTGTGGGAACTTGCTCGATCAGATTTATGAATGAAAACTATTTGTTTTCCAGAGAAATTGATTTTTCTAGATCATTAAAGTCGTCAACTACATAAGTCATATTTGTCAGCAATTTTTTTAAACTTATGTTTATATGTTACATATGTTTATATGCAGAATAAATAAGACAAAATCTATATATTTATAAAAAATATGCTGTATGAAAATTTCTCCTGAAAAGGCTACATAAATATAGAAGAATTTTCAGGAATCTAATTTAATTTGTTACATAAGATATATTTTCCCCTTCAAGCAAGTTATTTAAGATATTTGATGCTCTTGGTCAAACACTGAATGTGTTTCATCGGCTGTCCGGTGGTGCTCTAGGCACTGATTCTACTTCTATTTACTCAGCGGTAGAAATTGATTTGTAAAAAAAAAATTGCTTTCGGCCAGGCTTTCTCGTGATATATGGAGACAAAATCGATTTTCCAACACAACAGAATCGTTCTTAAATAAATACCTATGCAGTAATTATATTGTATTTTGTTAAAGGGCAAATACTTTTTGGATTTTTTGGCCAATACTGGTCCAAAGAATCCAAAAATTATTTGTCTAAAATTACGTCCAAATAATTGCAAGTGAACAATGAAAGTTCTAAAGCCAAAGCGATGTTCACAATGTGCAGCAAATATGATTTTTTATCGTTTCTATGTAGGAAATTAACATAATTTTTATTTCAGTTTTTCTCTTATGTACAAAAAGAAGAGATAGACGATTAACTTTTCCCCTTATCTGTCCTTGTTATACCCATATAAAGTACTATCAATGGCGTCTGAAGCAAATCTATCATGCGCTGGTGGGACGATCGTACCTTTATGGTAAAATCAATGGCCAGTAAAACCATAAAACATCAGTTTTCCATTTTATAGAATGAATCAATGTGATCAGTTATTACTTGCTAGCATAAATAAAAACTGACAAAATTTTACCTTGCAATGGTATAAAGCACAGCAAAAAGGCGATGCCAATCAAGCCTGCTACTCCTATCTCCCTATACATCAGGTACGTAATGAGGGCGGTCTCGAACGGCGCACTGAACAAATCCACTATAAACAGAGCGCAAGTGTCAAATCGTAGCGCATCTGTCGTCATCAGATTGACAATGTGACCCGCCAGACCATCAGCAGCTTTGCCGCCGGCCGTTACATCTATACGTAAAAGCTGAAATTTTTAGGATTGTCATGTTAGGTTAGGTGGACGCCATCTTAGATTCAGGGCGCCATTTTGATGTTGTATATCCATTTAGTTACTATCCTTATATGAAAGATTTTAATGTTTTATCTATATTACAAACTAGGATAAACCCGAGGAAAAATGTTATATTATGTTAGGTTAGGTTTGAATTTTTTTACCATTTTTGTTACGTTTGGATTTAATAATATGTAAATGAGCTTGCGTAAATGAGAATTGTATCCTATACTTAAAACGAAATCTTTAGAGAACTGAACTGTCAAATTGACAGCATTTTTTAAAAATTGGGCGCATTGCAAATGTTTCTGTCAGACAAGATATCTGTCAGATAAGATGTTGTTTAAAAATATGTTTTTTGACAGTATTATTATCGAATGTCAAAAATTCTTCGACGATGATCTGCATAGAATAAATCTTCCTGATTATTCATCCTACCTTCCTATATAGCAGCGAACAGCATCCAACTCTAATCTTCATACTGAGATGTAGAATCCAAAGCAGCATGGGGTGACAGATACCTGCTGCGAATCCCATACATGCAACTACCCCTAGGGCGTACAGGTACGCATCACGCGTGGATACCTCTGACAAGGGTGAGAAATAGTCTATGAGGGCCCCTAGGCAGAGGGGCTGGATCAGTCTGAGAATTAAAAAATTGGCTTGTTAATTGTCAAGTCATCATTTTTAAAATATAGGTTTTTAAGTTCATTAATATTTTAGCAGCCGACAGATTTTTTAGATAAAATTGGGACAAAATGAATGGAAAAAATATTCTAGGTATAGTCACAACAGAAAAAAAAAATTTAGCTGTAACTGTGATACAGGCTTCAATTAAAGTCATGCGCCATTTTGAACAATGCATTTTTTTAAAATAAGTATATTAAGATAATATATTTTTAAGAAAACCTGAAAAACCTAGTTGTGTAATGATGTGGTTTTTTAATTTTTTTTCATAATTTTTTAGTTTTTTATTTTCAAATACTAAAAATATAAAGTAGTAATAACAATAAAAATAATAACTACAAATTTTAAAATATTCTAGAATATCAAGACATAAAAACAATAGGAGAACTAAAAAAAAACTAATTTTAAGATCTAAAGTTTAAAATGATAACCGAGAAAGACACTTTAATTATAAAAACAGCAATTTTTTTAAATAAAGTGACAATTTTCTTCAATTATAAAAAAATAAACATAGAACCTTTTAGAGAAAAGATTTGATTTAACACAAATCTTTAGTTTCACCTCCATTCAAATTGTTACAAATATTTTAATTGATTATGTAGTGTTACGATGTGGTTTTTTCAATTTTTTTGTAAACCATAAGTTTTTCACTTTTATTCAAAATTTATACTTTGATTTACGCATTTTAATAAACAACGTGTTTTACCACAGCCATTATTTTAATGACGAATTAAAAAAAATTCAATTTATCTCACCTTAGAGCCATATCAAATAGGAGGAATATAAAATTGACAACGAAGTACGTGCGTCCCCACGTTGACATGATGGTGCGCATTAGTGATGGCTTTTTTCCGCTGCCTGCTGTGGAATTGTAATTCATTTATATTTAAAAAAAATTTACGAGTCATATATGATTTTATATGCACAGTTTTTATCTGAGTTTGACAACTGAAACAGATCACAGAGCATCTGTTAAAGAGAAGTTATTGTTTGAATTTTGCAGACAACTCCACAGGTGTTACAATGTACAAGTCGATATAAAAACATAATTGCATATAATAAGCAGAGAGATATGACGTTTTTATGTCTATTTATCAATAGCTAAGAAGTGAATACTCATAAACAGTTTTACCCTTATTTATTCAAAGATAAATGTTGAAAGACAGTAACTCGCTACTGTGATTCGAAGATTATTACAAAGCTAGTTTTACTAAAAAAAAAGCTAGTGTAAAAAGCTAAATTACTTTTTAGCTTTTTACATTAGCTTTTTTATTAGGTCCATGTAAAAAACATGTTTTTTTTTCAAAAAAATAATAAATAAATGCAAGGATTCAATATACTAAACATATAGAACACTTGAGTGTGTTATAAACATATACTAGATATATAGAACACTTGAGTGTGTCATAAATTATGTGGTTTTGAAATTTCTACATACACCTTTACAGTAATCTTTGAAATTATTACAAATATTTTAATAAAAGTATTGATTCATAAATAACAGATAATTTCACAGCTCAAAGTTTTTTAATCTTAAATCATGTTAATTTTTACTACAAACGATTTTTGTTATTTCGACTTAAGGCAATTGGGTATTTGACTAAATTTTTTTTATTTCATTAATCATAATTTCAAGGTACAAGCTGATGAAGAGTGAAAAAATTTTTAAATAATTTTAAAAATTGAGTTATAAAAGTTTATATTTAACCTTTAAGCAAGGACGGCAATACTGGGTTGTGAGGTCATTTTTAATATTGCACATTATATTCTACATGAGGAAAAGAGACAGGGATATACCCAATTCTATCCGTATCTTCAAATTTAGAAGCCTACAACTGGCTTATTTTTCAATCAATTTTTGAATTTTTTTCAAGACTGGTTTTTAATTAACTTATATTTCACAATATTGTACGAAAAATAGCAAAATTTAGAACGAGTCAACTACTGGATTATTGTGTAAAACGCTTGTCAACGAAAGTCACTGAATTTTTGATACATCATTCAAACTAAAAATATCTAACTTGTTTTAAAATTTAAAAGTTATTTACTGTCTATTTTTGGTGAAAATCGCACTCATTTGTACAATTAATATAGGAAAGTAGTAATTTCATAATACTTAATTTTAATTAAAAAAATGTGTTTACTTTACGTGAACATTTCATTTTAAGAAAAAACGTGAACATAACATTTTGAAAATGAAAAATTAAATTTACAGTTCAGTTTTGGTAAAAATCCCTTTCAAAAATTGTACAATTATCCATTACAAGAAAAATAATCATTGCACCAGAATTAATCTTATCCGTTTGAGTGCCGACGAGCGCCATCGTGCTCGTGCGCGTACTAACTAAATTTGCCATGAGCGCAATGGCGCTCGCGAAATCAGTTGCTGTTTAGCGCGCAGTAGGGGAGGTTGCTTGCTCGCAACGCTAATTTTTTACCTATTTGTATTTTATTATCCTTGTACAAGTTTTTATTAAGAAAACATCGAAAAAATTATTAAAATTGGATAATTTTTGGAAGAGATACAGTTTTTTTCCAGACATGGGTAAATGACATCAAAAACAAATGATTTCTTTGGCATTTTTAAGTATATACAAGTAAAAAACCATGGCACTAAAACGGTTATTTAAAAAACACGGCAAGCGATTTGTCTAAAAAACTAAATCACTATAAAATGATGTTTTATTAAAATTTTGAAAAAAAAATTATTTTTAATAAAATAACTTGGATCTTACTGTCACATAATGACTTTACATAATACGACTAGTAAGAGAATTACTACACATGATAGACATAAATCAGTCTTATATAATGTCAGATTATTGGAACACAATAACTGCTTATATAAAGTTTTCTTTTTTTTTACAAATTTGCTTTTTTGTTATTTTCAAATAAAGAAAATCCGATCGAGTAGGAGTCTGACTCGAGCATTGAGGTTTCCGAATTACGTTTGAAACGAAATTACTTTATTTATCATAATTCATTACTATTATGGTTATTTTGGGCAATAAATATTTAATAAAACCTAATATAATTAAGTAGGAGTGATATAAATTATAGCGAAACTGCAAAAACTATGACATAAATAGAATCCTTGTTATAATTTTGTTACTATAAGTAGTAGAATTACAGAGGCGAACTTTCATGTTGTATACTTAGGTACTGAGCAATGTTAGTTTTGTTTAAATAAAATATTTTTAATCAGTTTAAACTACTAACCGACACCTAGTGTTAAAATTAGTAACTTATATTTTTTTTATTTAACTGGCATTGGCAAACATACAAACAGCCAAGTATAAATATAAAATTTAATCTAATAACCTTTACGTTATAAAAACCTTGCTTTCTTTATAATTTAAGGCTATTTAACATATTGTTTTATATATTTTTCAGTACATCTCTGGATTTCCTACCTAAAATTAAGAAAATAATTTTCAGACCCCTGTCTGTAACTATTCAAATGATACCCAAAATTATACATGGAAGTAAAAAAAAACTTTACAACGAAATATAGCAATAAAAACTAGTCGTTTTTCTTTTTAACAAATGTTTAATGGACATTTAACTTATTTATTGTTTAGATATAAAGTTTATGAATAAACTAATGTGTTAAACATTTTTTAAATTTATAAAAAAATGAATTTGCAACTATAACTACCACACACGGTCTTACCAGCGGCTTCCTTTAGCTGGGCCCTCCATTTCCTGGTGAGTATGTCACCGTAGGGCGTGGATTTGTGGTCCTTACTGCACTCGTATATATTGGAGATATTCAGGCGACCTGTCTGACCTAGGTAGAATATTTGCCTTGTGTACCTGGGAACATGAAATAAGACGATTTACCATTAGTGTTACCAAAACCTGGTAAATTAATTTTTTAGATTTGATGGATTGCCATATTAGAGTTAAAAACGTGTAAATGCTAAACATTTTCTAAATGTGCTGGAAAACAATTTCTCCAAAATTTCGAATCAACTAAATAGAGTTACATTGCAGTGGAATGTAAGATACGTTTGATGAATCTGTGTTTGTCTTGGTTTTTGAGATGATTGGTCCACCTGGTTCATCCTGAGTTGATTGATCTGGGTTTCAGACGCTATAAATCAATAACGTTCTACTCGATAAAAATGTTATACCCACATAAAATGAACAAAAAATATGGCCCTAAGTAGAGCGTCATGTGAATTATTATGAATGAGATAAGGAGTTTACAATACCATGTATACAAAGGCGATAGTTGTTTTGAGGTTGAGCAAACCTAACTCAGTTTTTAATGACATATTGAAGAACCCAGCAGCGTTTCTCCCAGACTAGTACCAGATCCCAGAATTTTACTAGTCGTCTGGGTCTATTTTATACTGTAACTTTTTAACATGTACTGCTGTAGGCTTAATATACTCCACTACCACTGGGAAGTAAATCTAAAAACCTGGGAAATATGAGTAAAACTCTACAACGGTTCTGTAAATGTTTAGGCACTTATAAACATTTAAGACGACTCCACAGGTCTTAAGGGAATATAATAGGATATAAGGGAATATATAATATAACATAACAGGATTTAAGGGAATATAATATTTCTATTAATTTATTATAAATCAGTTTAATAGAAATATTATATAAATTATTAATATATATTATAATACTATTATATATTATTATAATATTAATTTTCACTACATAAATATATTAGCTACTATATCTTTCGCAAGTGCAAAAATATGATGCGTATTCCAATAATTATAGAACGAACTTATTAAGTTTTATGTTTGTAATATGGCTACTCCGTAAATAAATGTTTTTTGCTAATTATGTGTCTATTTACTTGCGGCTTGACTAATTAGGAACATTAGTACTGAATGAGTTAAGATTTTTCTTTGAGTCCGTGAAGTTTGTATGTTAAAGTGACGTTGATGTTTATGTTAATTTTGATACGTAAACATTGTTCAAAATATGAGTGTGGTAAATTAGAAATAGCACTGTATCGAAGAAACCAAATTACCAAATGTTTAAATAAAAAAATTTTTGTCGCAGGCTTCTTGAAAAGTATCATAAGCTGTCAATACGTTGAGTTACGTCTTCGTTCGTGATTTTGTATCACAGGTGTTTTATAGGGTTTAAGATCTGAACTATTTGAGGGCCAATCCAGTGTCAATATGGACTTGTTTTAGGGGAAAGATTTGACTGGCTGCGCAGTACGTTTTGAGTCATTATGATATTAAAACATCCATATAACAGAAAAAGTTTATTCAGAATGAGGCAGCATGGGTTTCCGTAATAATTTTTTTTGTACGCTAGTACAACTATCAACTATGCCTTTAAGCAATGGAATATTTCAAGCACTCTTCTGAGCGGCTTTGCCTCTATTAGGCAGTGATATGTAGTTCTTTTTGATACGCCGGCATTTGGTTCTCGTCCAAATACATCTTCCTTTAGATACAGCATCTTTGCAATTGTGAGCATCCTACGATCTTTTTTAGTCTGTTCTGTGAAAACTTTCAGTTGCATTAAGCATTTTAATATATTCTACTGCATTACAAATAATATTCTATGTATGTATGGTTGATAAAAATTACCATAACCACGTTGATAAAAATTAATTATTAGTTTTCGTATGGTTGCATCACAACATTTCAACCGATGTTTATTTTAAAAATTACAGCGTAATTATACATTTTAACATTGGGATAGTTGAGAATGGTGCCAACATTAATTAATGCATGTTCTTCTCCCGTAATTAATTTTGGCGACAGTATTTAATTTTTATAAATTTTTAATGAGAGTACAAAACTATTAATGTTTCTAATTAGGAGGCCAGACAGAAAACGAAGTAGTGATCAATCAGCATGGTTTGTTTCTATATTAGTTGTTTATATAGATAATTTTTTTCAATATGCTGGCCAGGGTACTTGATAATAAACCGTATTGCATAATAACAATGATATTTATTTAGCTTGTCAAATACGGGGACTAAAGCTATTTTTACCCAGAGCCCTACCTGCCACACCATCATTGTATACGTCATAATCAGAATGAGATGCATCGTATTGAATCAAGTCTCTGTGTGCCATGCTACTTCAGGTTCACACCAGGTCTCAATACGAGATACATGTCGAAAACAACTATCAGTGTGTTTAGATTATTATTACTCGAATCATGCCTAATTGGCTGAACTAATTTTTATGAAAATTAAGAAAGACATTGTTAATGATTTGAATCGAAATAACATAATTTCTATAAGCGTAACATGTATATTAAAATATTTAACGTTAATTATAGAGAGATGCTGTTTTCATATTTGATATTACTGTGTCAACGATAACTTGCTAAATTATCTACGGACAACAAACTGTGAAGTGATCCAATTGTATATATCTTTTGAGCTTTGTCTTAAATGGCAGCTGTCTAAATGAAGTAAAACAACATATGGTTGTAACTAGAACTGCAATGGATATATTGAGGAAGGAAAAAGGGAAGAAAATATTGAGGAACCAAAACATCAAGATCCGTATAGTATAATTTGAGTACCAAGATTCATATCGTTTTAGTTCTTGCTTTTTCCCTATTTCTGTATGCCTCAGAAAAATGGACACTTCGAGGAGTTAAGAAAAAAATAAATGGTTTGGAGAAGCGGTGCTGGAGAAGACGTCAAGTATTCTGGACTAAATACTGAACCAATGTTTCCAAACTCCAAGAACTCAGCATCAAGCAGCATCTATCGAAACTTAATGCAATCTTGGATTTTCAAATTCTTTGGCTATGTCTCATGATGTAACGAGAGCTCCATATAGCGTCATACCATGCAGGGTGTTGTAGAGCACACTAGAGACTGCATAATAGATGCCTATGCGATGGTCCGATCAAATTTGGTTATGGGTAGCTCCTAGCACGAGTACATCAGATTGAGGGAAGGTAAAGATATGGACAGGCAAGTTACAACAGTCCCTGATAGCATCACATGATGACCATAATAGCTTTGTCAATAAACATGTGATGCTACAATCACATTGGGATAGGGACAAATATGTCTACCTTAATTGAAAATTCACATATTATTTTGAAAATCGTATAGAAAATAAAATTTTATTAATGGTTTAAAGAAAAATGAAGTAAATACGTTGAGGCCGTCGTGTGAACCTGAGACTGTAGCATAGTAAGTAGTTAATATATACAAAAGATTGGGTTTAATTTAAAATCACAACCCTTAATTTAATAAATTAAGGGCAGGAATAATTTGTTTTCTAGTTTAGCGCTTTTTTTATGTTTTGTACTACTTTGAGTAAAAACAAGTTATCGCTACTTTTTTCATACATCTAGTGCCAATTAGGTATTTTAAAGAAAAACACAATCCTATCCACTCATTACACCAACTTACAAAGAATTCAATGCTGTATTCCATAAGATAGTTTACAACACTGATCACGTCAAAAAAGTCACAACTAATCTTGATTAAAATCAATTAGCATGAAATTTCCGAGTAGTACTCAAGTACATGAAACAATGAATAATTAGTGAGCAGAATACCCTCGTCAGTATTAAATTGAAACGCATAGCGCAGAACAAGACATGCTAATTACCAATGACAAGTCTCGTGGACTCGGTTGGCATAACAAAAAAGTGATCATTGTTTTCAATGTTAACAATTGATTGACCTTTTGATGAAGCAACCATCAATTTAAACTAATGGAAAATTTCCCATTGACAAACGTTTCAAAGATATATTCAGGAGTTCAGAAAAAAAAAACAGTCAAGCAAGAGCGGAAAAAAACAGCCTTGCACTACGAGGGTTATGTACATATTTAAGCTTTATAAACATTTAATGATATATAATATTCCTATTAAAATATTTATAAAATTTAATTTTTTTTGAACAAAAATATATTGCAAACATTCACAGGCCGCACATCTAAAAAAAAATTTTTTTTTTACATAACATATTACAGATTTTCGGATTTTTTTCCTTTACTTGTGCTGTGAGACCTTGCTTCTTGCCAAGTTTCATGGTACTAGGTCAATGGGAAGTACCCTACAGATTTTGATTTACTTGCAAGTGTCAAAATATGTGGCATAATGGTAGTATTTTTAGCGTTCTTTTTGATTGTCTTGGCTGAAAAACTTGATTATTTTTATAGCTCCAAGGGACTGTAGACTAAGTATTTGATATTAATTTTAACATGATACCTCCACGTGTTACTGAGAAAAATAGTCTTGAGAGACCGACAGGCGGACAACAAAGTGATCCTCTAAGGGTTCTTGAACACATAGTTGGTTGATTACAATAGACTTTAGTGTTGATGGCTTCTCCTACAGAAACCTAGGAAAGATAAAATTTGAGGAAATTACAATTTTCTTGGGGTCCGTAGCGCCTTTGTAGTTTGTAGCAAAGGATCATTTGGGGATAACCAATGATGAGAATGTTTACGTCGTGAGTTTATAGTCAATTTTCTATTATGTGTTAAAATTGGTACAAAAGAGTTTCTATGTTGAGTCGAGGGATATGGGCAGGCCGAAGGCAATTTCTTTTTAGGAGTAGTCATGAGGCACCTATTTACTTAACTTTCTTAGATGATGCAAATTTTATTTTATGGTTTACATATTTTTAGTTACATTAAAAGCATCAACTAATTGTCCATATCTTAACTAAGAATGTCCCGTCTACATCTTAACTAAGAATGTCCCGTTTACATCTTAACTAAGAATGTCCCGTCTACATCTTAACTAAGAATGTCCCGTTTACATCTTAACTAAGAATGTCCCGTCTACATCTTAACTGAGAATGTCCCAATAGCAGTCCTTAAATACAAATCTAATTGCATCATTTAATGACAATGACCTTCTAGATTTTCTAGATTTAGACTTTCATTGTCTGGAGAAAAATTTTGGAAACAGTTCCATGAAGTTTTTTCCTTTTACTGCATCTTCTTTGAATGCCGTATAAATCTTTCGACTTGCCTCCCTGCCACATTAGAACACAGTTTAAACTAATACAACAAACAAGAACAAATAATTTATTTTTGGGTAGCCATATTGCAAGGAGATAGCATAAACTCAAATGAAGTACAAGGCAAATATGTAGGTTAATAAAATGTATATTACTAATTCAAATTTCAAGTTTCTACTTCGCAAAGCTTTGAAGAAAATCAACTGTGACAGACAGACGGACATGTGAGTGATCCTACAGGGGTTCCCCTTTTCATTTTGAATTATAGAAAGCTTAAATATCCCTAATTGAATTTTGATATCTTTAACTTTATGGAAGTTGTCTTTCCGTTATTGAAATGCCTCTTACCTTAATATAATTAAATGATAAGAAAAAATTTAAATTTAGTCCCTTGGTAATAAATATATGTGTATATATATCGTGACCCAGACGATATTCGTAAAATAATATAATCCGTATTTGCTATTGATTTAAATCCATTATCTTTTACGTAATTCACTTAAGGCTTCAGTGCTGACTGTTGTCAACTGACTAAATATGAAAATCCTAAAGTTGTGTTAAAAACTATCTATATAGATACATACATATATACACACTATATATATATATATATATATATATATATATATATATATATAATTATACACACACATATATACATATACATATACACACACACAAACAAACATATTTATTAATCTAAATACTCTTCAAAATTAACAATACCCAGTCTTTCCTACACTAACACTAAATTTGTTTATTTACATTAGTTTTGCTATAGATAGCCAGCACGGTAAACAAAATGTGACCAAATGTTCATCAGTAACATGGATCTAAAAAAGTCATAGCATGCATTAATTTAACAACTCAAGCTAAGCCAATTATGAAGGACATATCTTTGATAAGTACATACAATGCACTTTTTGTCTATGTAACTTTCAATATTATATAAACATTAGCCATTGGCAAAAAGTCCCTTACTCCCTTCTGAGTCAGACATGCTCATGGTAGGGTCCCATAATCCTAGATTTATAGGTATAATAAAATATCATCCTGGCATAATTTTTTTTTCAATAATGTCAATAATATACTACCCGTTTTAGTGCCATTGTTTTTTACTCATATATACTTAAAAATGCAATCGAATGCAAAGAAATCTTTTGTTTTTGATGTTATTTACCCTTATCTCAAAAAAAAAACTTAGTTTTTTCGGTGTTTTCTTAATAATTAATTAAAACTTGTACAAAGATAATAAAATACAAACAAAATTATGGAAATATACATTGTGAATAAAAATTATAACAAAAACTGAAATCAAGGTCACATCGTCATTTTCGTAGTCTGGTACATCCTCCATATTAGCAAAATAATTGTTATCGTCACTATTATCACTATCACTCAAAATTTGCATTACGCCAAATTGTGAGTGCAGTACAATGTCACTGCCACTATCACTTTCTTCACAACTTGAAAAACGATCATTTTCACTCGAATTATTTTCATATTCCGACATTATGGGTTAAAAATTTTCTTTTCCTGGATCCTTTTTATATTGTAATTACTAATAATATTATAATAATGAACTTTAAGTAACACGTAGAAAGATAAAAAATTAGACCTCCCCTACCACGCGCTGAACAGCAACTGATTTTGCGAGCACCATCGCGCTCGTGGCGTGGACTTTAGTTAGTACGCACACGAGTGCGATGGCGCTCGTCGGCACTCAAACGGGTATACATACAGCTCATGTCGTTGAAATAAAGTTCGAAATCAAATTTTTTTTTATTTCATGCCTATCTATGTATATAATTAGCATAATGTATAGAAACTGTCCTCCTCAGGTTAAAAGATAAATATACGTTTTAAAATAAAAAGTAACTTTTGCAGTTAATTTATGGAGTCTATTTATTGTGATAATTTTTCTTTTAATAAGTTATATATACTACTGACATATATTTTATTTATTTATGTAATATTTCAAATTTATATATTTTATTATATATATATATATATATATATATATGGAGGACTTATTGCTACGAGAGCAATCTATTACAACCAACCAGAACACCAGTCGAGCCCTGCTCGATGAGCGGCCGGGAATCGAACCCGGGTTCCTTTGGTGCGCCGTGCAGTCAAAGGCCTTATGCCTTGTGATCAATCCAACACACCACGGTAACGACAGTATATATTGATTCATAAACGGATCCCTATATTGAAAAAAATGTTCGTGATGTAATGCCACTATTTTTGCAAGACCTATTCATTGAAGCAGAACAGACAGGAAAGCAGACAGATATTGCGAAATTATAAATATTCCTAGTTTGACTATGAAATAAAAATAAACTCTGTAACAAACATTCCTAAAACACAATATTTGATAGATGAATTCCAAACCATTGGTAAGGAACCTTTAAAACCCTTACGCGCACAATTTTACAAAATGAAACAAAATTCCAAAACTTACCAAAAAGATAATTTTGAAAGAAAACTCGCAGTCTCGTTTGGATTTTGTTGCTTCTCCTCATTGTAAAATCCTGGATCCATTCTTTGCTTAAAGGCACCAGTCGAAGGCTTCCTCTTATTTATTTGTCTATTTATATATTTTTCTAATTAAATTAAACACTTAACTTATTTATATATTGTAGGTTGATGATCACTTTTTTAATCACAGACTTTTTTAAGTAATTAATTTAAGAATCACAAAAATAATCTAAAAAAATAACCGATTTTCGTTTGAATACTGTTTTTATAATAGTTTAATTAAACAATTTTATTTCAAAGACATAAGTTCATTAAGCTGTTATCACTTCTGAATCATTATTACGCTTTGTAAAACGGTGAGATATCTAGACAGAACATGTTTAAATTTAAGGAATGATTATAAAATCACATCTTGATCTCGCTTATATTGGATTTAAAGACTTAGAAGTTATTTTTCTTGTTTCTGATTGTTGCGAGTACCTGAAAAAGAAAAAAGTTTATAATGTAAATAACTTTGAAAATCTTATACTTTTATTTATAAACTGGCGCAACAATCCATCATTGGCCGATAAGCAATGTTTTTTACAGTTATAAGCTAACTCAATTTTGTTCATTATACAGTTTTCGGTATTATTCAGGCTGATATCGTTAAAACATTATAAATATGTGGCATACATCCAAAACTGACGCAATAATCCATCATTGCCTGATGAGCAATGTTTTTTATAGTTATAGCTAACTCAATTTTGTTTATTACACAGTTTTCGATATTGTTCAGACAGATATCGCTAAATACGTGGCAAACATCCAAAACTAGCGCAATAATCCATCATTGCCCGATAACCAATGTTTTTTAACCTAACTCAATTTTGTTCATTATACAGTTTTCGTTATTGTTCAGATTGATATAGCTAAAACATTAGAAATATCCAAAATTGGCGCAATAATCCTTCATTACCCAATAAGCAATGTTTTTTACAGTTAGAGCTAACTCAATTTTGTTCATTATACAGTTTTCGGTATTATTCAGGCTGATATCGTTAAAACATTATAAATATGTGGCATACATCCAAAACTGACGCAATAATCCATCATTGCCTGATGAGCAATGTTTTTTATAGTTATAGCTAACTCAATTTTGTTTATTACACAGTTTTCGGTATAGTTCAGACTGATATCGCTAAATATGTGGCAAACAACCAAAACTGGCACAATAATCCATCATTGCACGATAAGCAATGTTTTTTATAGTTATAGCTAACTCAATTTTATTCATTATACAGTTTTCAGTAATGTTCAGACTGATATCGCTAAAACAATAGAAGTATGTAGCGAACATCCAAAACTGGCGCAATAATTCATTATTGCCTGATAAGCAATGTTTTTTACAGTTACAGTTAACTCAATTTTTTTTTATTATACAGTTTTCGGTATTGTTCAGACTGATATAGCTAAAACATTAGAAATATGTGGCAAACATCCAAAACTGGCGCAATAATCCATCTTTGACGAACTGTCTAAAAAACGATTTGTCTAAAAAACTAAGTTAGTGTAAAATTATGTAACATTAAAATTTAAAAAAAAAATTATTTACCGTTTACTTTTGGTAAAATCTCTCAAAAATTGTATAATTAACATTACAGGTATATACAAAAGTCGTAATTTTACCACACTATTAATTTTATTGAAAAAATGCATCGAACGGTTTGTGTAAAAAACTAAATCTTGTAAGATGATGTTACATTAAAATTTAAAAAAAAAGTATGTACCGTTTAATTTAGGTAAAAATCGCTCTTAAAAATTATACAATTAATATCACAGGAAAAGTAGTAATTTCACTACACTTATTTAAAAAACGAGTCGAGCGATTTGTCTAAAAAACTAAGTCAATGTAAAATGATGTTATATTTTGAAAAATAAAATAAGATAATTTTCAATAAAACATTTTACATAAACTTTGTGTCTTACTGTCACGCGGCAACTACTTTAACACTATGCATTCCGATGACAGCTTATTGGTGTGCCGTGAATCAATAAGACAAACGTTGAAAATCATGTTGGTGTTGTGTGCAATGCTGCCAGGTAGATAGGTTGCACTTCCGATTATATTAGCCAATTTGTTTTCAATTTTTTAACAGAAAAAGCAGTAACATATCCACGAGACTTACCAGCACCTGACAAAAGGGCCTTTATCACACATGCTCACGTCAAAATGTTGATGAAAAGTATTTCAAAGCATATTAGAGAACACCATAAGTTTATATAAAAAAACATCTGAGTATCAAATTTTGTATTAAGTTCAAACCTTCTAGCAAAAATTTGCAAGAACAATAAATATCCAAGGGTAACTGACAAACCAATTTTCAAGTTTTAATATAAAATATAATAACGGAAACACATTGTTTTCCCGAAGATCATGTGTATATTTAATAAATCATTTTTGTATAGTAAAAATTTTATGAAAAAGCTATTTGAAATAGCGGCTTATCGGTAATTATTTGACACTAATCTTGTTGTCACTGTGCCTTGCTAAACCTTGGTCCGCAAGTGATGTGTCACGTTAAATGCACTTTAGACTGAGGCAATGAATGTAATGTCAACTATCGATTGTAACATCGTTATTGTCGCATTAATGAATCAATCAACATCAATTGCTGACTGAGTATCGCATTATGTCAACATATGCCTTGCAGCAGAGGGTCGAAGAGTAGTAAGCGCCCTGGATAATGTTTATAAACAATCATGTCCAATAGCTGTGCAATGCTTGCTCCATTTCAGCAGTAAGTAATGAAACTTGACATCAAAATATAGACAATACCTTCGCCAATTTCCTAGATGGAGAAACCTTGAAAATTTAGAAGGGAGATGAATCATTAGATATACATAATGATAGAAAAGTATTACCAGCTTGCTTCCGCATAAATATAGTATTTGACTTGAGATGTAAAATTTTTAAAAAGAAGATTTAAACTGCATATCGGATCACATATTCGGGCATGGTTCTCGATTATTTTCTTTCGCTGGTATATAGGGTTGGTTTATACCTCAACCTCATGCATACAGCAATATACCTTGGTTTATTGACTTATGCAACAATCCAGCACCTGAGAAGGTTCATTTTTAGATCGCAGTGCTCGCCATTCAAGGAATATAGAGCCAGTTTTGGCGGGTCTCCTGTCCATCCTTATCCGACTGTCTGTCAAAGCCCTTTTTCTCAGAAACGACTTGGGATATAACGTTGAATTTAATATAGCATTCTGAGGCTGTAGTCTTATATTGTTGTAAAAATTTAAAGTTTTTTTTGGTTTATGTGACAAGAAGATATGGCCCTTTAAAGCACATTTTTTTCATTCACACAATAGTAATTTGATTACGTTACTTAATCATGGGTGACCTTGCTTTACAAATACAATAGTAAAAACATCAAACTCCCCTAAAAGACCAATAAATGCCTCATTGATCCCCATCTTTACAATATAATTTTTAGGGTTCCGTCCCTCAAACTAAAAAAAAACAGAACTGTTATAGGTTCACTTGGTTTTCTATCTGTCTTTCCATCCCACTGTTTGTCAGAGCCCTTTTTCTTAGAAACAGCTTGAGATAAAAGTGCTGTAAAAATTTAAAGTTTTTTTTGGTTTATGTGACAAGAAGATATGGCTCTTTAAAGCACATATTTCATTCGTGCAATAATCTTACTGACTGATTATTAAAACCTATAGGTATACTTCCGATCGACATACAATCTTGAAAGTCGGCTTAATGGGAGGCCTTACAGCACAAAGAGAAAAATCATAAAAATGTTTCCTTTCTCATTCTATATGCAATTATATATTTTTATATTAGTTTCGTGAAAATATTATATACTCTTAAATGTTTATAAGCATCTAAATGTGTATTGAATCTTTGTAGTGTGAGTCCTACTTGTGCTTGACAGATTTTTCTATACAATAGTACATTATCCTGAGATATTTATAAAATTCCTTAAAAATATATTGATTATTTTAAACAATAATAATATTTAAAATTAAATATTACTTTTGGCATAGCAAAAGTTTTGAATGCTCGTATTCTTAAAGGTATACTATGTCAAAAGACTACGTAATGGCACATGATTTTGACTTAATGTCGTAAGTTTACAGCTTTTAAATAACAACTCGTATCTTTAGTTATTTTATTACATAAATAATTAGCAGGAAAATTATTTTAATTTATTTATATCAACGGGTGTATATATTTATTTTGACATCTAGCTTACAAGATATAATTAATATAGTCATAAAGTTATCTGACAGGTTTTTTATAAGGTTGGAAGACGAAAATTTTGTCAGTTTATAAGAAATATCCTTTATGCCTTTAAGCTCTTGATCGCTATATCGCTATACTTATAGCTATATTGTCACAAACACTTGGTGATGCCTGATGGCTACTAGATTTAAGGCATACCATGCTAGTAATGTAGCAATGTATATGATGAAACCGTTAAGAACATAAATCTAATGACGCGTATGTATTGTTTTGTGACATAATTTGTCGGCTGCTTGCTGTGATTTAAGTGCTGTATTGACATAAAAAAATTGTTAATGATAATTTTTACAATATTTATTTAAGTTCTATTTATTTTCCACGTTCACATGTTAACATTTTTTATTATCCAATCAGTTTGGTTAATAAAAATATAGTTACGTGTTTCTTGGCTTCATGTTGTCATGTGTGTTTATCACAGATTCCCCGTTTATACACTTTAAATCTATGTGCAAGAAATTTTACAAGTAACTACTTTAGATGGGATCCTCATTTAATTATATTTTTCATTTTCCATTTTTAAGTCCTTCTTGCGAAATAATATAGTTTAAAATGATATACAATTTTCAACTATAGATATGAATAATGAAAAAAAACTATAGATTACCAGCATTTGATTAGTACTTTCAACAATAATTATTTTGATTAACACGCGTAAACAATTTCACAAGATATTGACAACTAACAAAACATACTTAATATCCAGTTTTCTTTATTATCTAGATTGATTTATATATTTCATATTAAACTTCATTTAAAACAAATTATAGAACAATTTTACATTTACGCCAAAGTAAGATATGGTTTATTAGAAAAAAATTGAATCATAATTTTGATTATGGAAAATTTTTCTTTGAATAAAAATTATACAGATTTAGAAGGGAAATTGCACACTCTTGAAATAGAACAATGTTAAAATTTACCCTTAAGGGTATTTCAAATCACATAAGGGTTTAAAAAAAGGTAATTAAAGGGTTAATTATATATTATTATAAGATGGTCCAGCACGGTCCTACATTGTTCTTCGCTATCTCATAAAGATAGTAAACGTTACGAATGCTAAACAAATATAGACGTGAAAAGACATGTAAATATATTCATTGTTGTGGAAAATTAATATGGCATGTTGTACCATATCTCTGAAAACACCTTCAGACAAACAGTTTTGTTTAACTATATAAATCAGGTGAAAATATAACTAGCATCAATCTAAAAATAACATGATGTGATAAGTTGTGTCAACGTTAATATAAATAACTGACTGGATAAATAAAGTAAGTACTTTTGTCCGTTTAAGTACTCTGTGCTAAGCTTTTTAGCCATATCTCTCTCAACATACAAAGTGAAATTCATTAACAACGTGTAGCGGTATATTTGCCCTGAATCCATAGCAAATAATGGTATCATATGTAATACGCAGAAGCGAGATTGTCAGATGTTTATTTTGTCAATACAACAATAATGTCACATATTTTTATATTGTGCAACCAAACATTGTTGTGACTATTCTGTGGATGGGAATTCCAAGGGTTACACCAGTTAAGTAGCTTCACGTGGAAATGGGAACAAATCGGTGTGGGCCTGTGGTGGGGACACGGCCGTGTGTTTTGAGTTAATTCGTGTACGGTAACGGGTAATATTTTTTATGTTCCCCGCACCACTTCACTCTATAATAAGGTGTTTTATGGTCATCACTGGATTTCTCTTGAGAAGCTTTTTCCAACCGTATACCATTTTTATATTTTGATTTGTTTTTTTTACGGGTATAGGCCGAAATTGTATTAAGTTTTGTTAATTTTGAAATTTAACACCATATATATTCGTCATAACCATTCTACACTAATGTTTTATATATGAAATCAATAAACCTTGATGAGAGCTGTCGATTGAAACTCAAACGAGCATTATAGCTTTCCGAGTCAAAATTTATACTACACGGAACTTATGTGATGTGGCAAAACAATCTCAAAATTGCGGCGTGTCCCCCACCGGTGCACGCGATGAGTCACAGTCCACACGCAACGCAATGAATTCTTTGATACTTTAACTATCAAGTGGTGTAATTAAATTTTGGATGTAGATGACAATAACGTAGCTGCAAAGTCTATCTCCCGATTTTTTATCATCACGTTTTCTGTTTTGCCTCCCACTACGGAAGTAAATTTAAAGACGTATTCACAACAAAAATTTTTGAAAAATATTTTTAAAACTTCAACCACTTTTTTTCAAATATGTTTGCAGGAGCACTACCAAACTCCAAATACTTAAAGAGTTAAGGACTGAACCAAAGAATGACAAATGGGAAGCGTGATGATACTTCAAAGTTTGAAACTCTTTAAAAGTGACTGGAGATTTGTGACAGGCACAGGCTGTCTTTCTTTCCATCTTTTTGCTTGTTTTTATCCTCTTGAATAATCTTATTTCGCTTCTAGATTCACATCCCTCCCTCTCCGAGACAATATTCAGAGAATTGACATATATTTTCTGTTCTTGAACATATACATATTTTTATGAGTGCAGAGGGCTGAATTTTGGTAATTTTAGTAGCGTCAAATGAATCAATTACTTTTTTTCCTGTTTTCATTACCGCTATTTTCGCACACACTGTACGGTGCAGAGTGCTGAATTTTTGTAACTTTAATAGCGTCAAATGAATCAATTATTTTTTCTTGTTTTTATTACCGCTATTTTCGCACAGACTGTACGATGCAGAGGGTTGAAGTTTGGTAACTTTAGCTGCGCCAAATGAATCAACTGATTTTTTTTCTTGTTTTCATTACCATTATGTTGGATAAAAAATGGATGCCAGTGAAATTGTAAATTAAAATTTAAAACTATCATTTTTATGACAAATATTTTTCATAAACATTATTTTCAAAAAACTGTAAAAGCATTTCGCCTGTCCATTTCTTAAAGCAATGACGGAAAAAAAATTAAAAAATCGAGGCAATGTGTGAGAGGCTTAAATTAAACAAAAATTACAATCGGCAGGACATAAATTCAATTTATTCAATTCGTGGCACAAAGTCCTTATCGCGTGAGTTCGACTCGTACTTGACAGCTTTTTATAGTAATAATTTGCATTTAATTACAATTAATATAACTTTTGAAAACTTCAATTTTGGTTAATACATTGTTTATAACATTCAATTGTTTATTACATAAAGCAATTATAATAGACTTTTTATTATTATTATATGGGAGATAAAAAAATTAGTCATATGTTAACATTAGTATGTTAACACTAATACTCAAATATATGTCTCGTCAAATAATTTCTTGTCACGATCGAAAGAGAAAGCTAACTATAAAGAAGTTCAACAGACGTATTCAATAACAGATGAAACAAAAAAAAACAAAATCACTTTAGTCCGCGAAGAGATGTGATCGGCTGTAAATTATGTCCGCACGTACGTACGTACCCCCACACCTTACCGGACGACATCCGATCTACCGTACCGGAAACTCGCACCGACATCGATCTACCGTACTCTTCAATACAAATTTCTACTGTACCGTTCAAAATTCCCCACAAACTTATAAATGCACATATTTGACAAGAATTAATAAAAAACGGTCAAGTGGGGATCGGATTCACACATCGAGAATTCCTGGCAATGAATATTAAATTAACCAACTCAATTCTGCGGTCTATCAAGAAAATTGTCTAGATTCTTCTGTCAAGAATCTTGATTATTTTCCTGGAAACTATAAACGTCAAGAATTTATCATATCCCTATAATTTTTAAACTACTATTTATGAAAAGAATTTCCACCATCTGCGTCAGTTTTCGAGAAAAACGGCTGTGGGGTGAAAATGTACCTTTTGAGGTACAGAACAGTAAGAGAGTCGAATCCAATCGGATTTTTCCTTCAGATGTTGTAAGCCTTTGAAAGTACACATATATGTACGCGTATACGTACTGTTATAAAGAATTAGTTGAAACACGATTCAAAAACTACTTAATTACAATTTTTTTTAAATTACAAACACTTTTATACATGATTATTACAAATACGTTCTTATTATGTTAAATATAATTTGGACTGAAACGGTACGATAATTGACGTGAACTGGGACTACAGACTTCTGAACTGAGTGGGGCTGGTATCAAGGGTTTTAAAGATTGCTGATTAATCTAGGAATGTTATTTGTTGAGAAGAAGAAATGCTGATTCATCAGGGAAAATATTTGTTGAGGTTTCTGCGAATAGAGCCTTATCTCAGAATGTTGGATGCAGGGGACCGGTAATGTGATATGCTTGGGAGAGACGCTGCATAAGCATTATGGCTAGTAAGTCAGGGGTATAACAGTACGCACATACGTATGCACCATATATGCCCGTAGACTCCGATGTGATTTGTGCTTTTCCACCTTCATTTCTTTGGAAAAACCCTTCTTCCATTACTTTCGTTGGTCCTCCCTGGATGCTGACGTAAGATATTCAAAACTTGCATCATACATTTGTAATGTTATAGATAATTTACAATTAAATTTAAATTTAATTAACTAATTAACGAACGCTTTAAATATTTTGTACAAATTTCTTACAGGATATAAAGGTGGTTTTATGAAAACGTATTGTCTCCGACACGTGTTCCATTGTTTCGTAAGTTCATGGTGTATTATATTAAATGTCTAAATTATAGAGTTAATTTATTACATGACACATTCCCGCTAAGAGTTATTAGAGAAGAAGCTAAGGAGCTGATCACTTCCCATGTTGGTTCTAGAAAAAAAAGCCTTTTCGACAAAATAAAAAAAAAACTGTCCGTTACTTGCTATTTTTAAATCGATTCAAAATGACATGAAGATACCGATAAATATATCATGAAATGCGACCGCGTGCTCTGCCGTGAATAGCTCCCATGCCATGGCAACACTCTAAAGTGACAGGCCGATTTGCTGAATTGACGTCGAGTCTGCGCCCTCCCGCCTCCAAGTGACTCAGCGTCTCGCTGACCAAGGTCCCGTACGGCTGCTCCACGTGCCTCCCGTTCCGGTCGCAACCGGAAACAACCACTGTTACGTGATTAATTATCCAAATTCAACAGAGTATGTTAAAACGAAAAATTCGGAAGAATCTAAATTTTTTGTCACTTGTCAAGTTTTGGCAGAAACCAAGTATTTTTTCACTTTGATTTACTAATAAATACGGCCTATATTTGGTCTGAAAATATTTCATCGATTACTGAATATGATAATACTAACTACCAAAATCATTTGCCATAATAATGGTACTATTGTTACTGCGTTAAACTTGGGCGATACGAGTATTTTGAGATACTGAGTACAACGAGTACGAGTGTTATAAAATATCGGTAACAAAATACTCGACGAGTATGGGCGGCCTAATTCCGATATGAGACGACTATATTACAAATCGCTTTACACTTACGGTCGCAGGAGACGTGTAATAAATCATAATTGCTACTTCTTATGAAGAGTTTAATGCTCATTTTTTTACAGCTAAAATTGGTGAGAATTCCTATCATTTCTAATTTTTTTAACAAAAAAAAGATTGGTTGTCTGTAAAGTCGGTCTACGGACGATAGTTTTACGTGATAACGTCATAAAGAAACATTGATGAAAATCTGCACACTTTTATAAATTAAATTGAATTATTATCACTGAATTATTATTATTTTGTATAATACAAAGGAGTTAATTGAAAATTACAATTTTTTTATAAGTTCTCGAAGAAGCTCGCCTGGCGGCGTTCCAGTAGCAGACCTATTCGAAATGCTAGCTCTGACGTCATGCGAGAAGAGAGATAAATTCCAACGCTTGGGCCGATCGTGCCTCTCTATCACTTGTTCCGCGCTCTCGCTTGCACGCTCAGGCTCAGGCGGAACGTGACACTTTTTCATGCGTACAGCCGGTGTTAATCGATTTATAAGACGTTATCACGTCAATAATGTATGACATTTCTTTCATACTACCATATTTATGGCTCCAGGTTTAGGACTATTAACTAAATGATTCATTTGGCATAATCATTTAGATAGCGTATTTAAAAAAAATTGAATCACATTGTTTACAATAATTACCTTTAATTAAAAAAGTGGATCACGTTATTAAAACAATATTTTTTTCTTTTTTGCCATCTTTATATTAGCTTAATTGTTTTTGTAATAATGTTATAAACTGTTCGGAACAAACAACTTGTTCCGTATTAAAGAAGCAAAATGATCACCCAAGTCTGTAAAATACTTCCTTGTAACACTGAACTTCCCTGTGGACATAATGGCGAAGTAAGAATTTAACCTAATTAACAGTTATTTTTGTATATGTGTATATTTATTGACAATATTTACACTACAAAGTGATAATACTCAACTGTTCCACAGAAAAACGGTGAATCATTAAACGAAACGAGAACCCTACTTAAAATTATTATTTTAAAATACTCGTACTTGTCGTATTGAGTAAATATCTGTCCGCGAACTGCGAAGTGTGGAGCAGTACTTAACGTAATGAGTAAAACGAGTATACGAGTATGTTTTACGCACTCGTATTACATACTTTAAAAGTTTTACGATTTACGAGTAATTAAATATTCAGTTTGTCCTTATTTCATATACGTTTTAAATATAAATGAGCAAGAAAACCTGAATACGATATTCGTGAATGAATAACCATCAAATGTACGGATGACACTGCGACAGTGGTCAATTAAAACGTGGCCATTATCACTGTACGTGTAGCTTATTACGGATCCGACGTAAGTCGCATCAGACCATAAATGCAATGTAACTTATTTTAGGCCATTATTTTATTAACTTAATTATTTTGCTTTAATAACGATAGAATATAATTTTATTAGTTACATATATAATTGTAATGTTACACATTTTATTTCTGTACTATATTTAAAAAAAAGAGTGTGTTTTAGACCACACGACTAAAGTAAAACTTCAAATTCACAAAATATGAACTTTAAAATGAATTTACAATTTTATTCATTTTAAACGTAGAATATTTAATGTATTGAACATAATAATAATTTATAAAATTGTTCAAGAACGAAATGAAATTACAAAATAATCAAAAAATCACCGTTCGCGTAACGCTAGCAAACTCGCATATATATATGTATATAACATTGGCTATGAGAGGAAGAGAGAAAGCTCTCTCTTGCTCCTACAGTGTAATACAGACAATAGACATGCACTGTGTCTTAGATATACGAAACATAATTTGCTATGAGAGAAAGAGAGAAAGAAAATGTGTGTTCGCACCTCTCTCTCTTGTCCCTACAGTAATATACGAAACGTAACTCTCTCTTTCTGTCTTCACTAACTTAAATCTCCCTCTCAACTTCCGTTCGCCTCGCCCGATCACACTTTTAGTAACGCTCTCATCAACAGCTTACTCCCCAAGTCAAGCGTGCGTAAAGAAGTCTTACTTCAAAAACTTATTAAGTATGAGTGTAACTCGCACGAGAGTTCCGTACACACTTAACCGTATTTACATTTAAGCGTATTATCTCTTTCATCAAATTTTGTACAAATCCGCATAATAAATTCTTCGGAGACGTATTGCGGTGTAACAATGATCATATTGAACGCCTGGCGATACAGAACAAAGTAGAAGGTACTGAACCATGTGGAGGAGCACCGATGAGATGGATAGATCAGGTTAGGACAGCCATGGTCGTTCCGCTACACGAGGGCATCCGAAGGACAGCTGATAGATAGAAATGGAGAGATATCCTATGGTGCATCACTCATCTGCAAGATACTTGACATGATGACCACGACCACTTTGCCAAGAGTGTAATGACTGAGAAGCATTTCTAATATATATATATATACATATATATTACTTCTCACATGTAACTATATGAGTAGGTTCCCTAGTATATCTTCCACAGACATTATAAATATAACTTTAAAATACAAAATTAATTTTCCATTACATTCCATGAGTTTCTCTAAACTTTTTATAGACTTAACTACAAGTCATAACTTATGCCCATATGCACCCCACGCGGTCAAGACTGTCAGTCGTACTTACTGACCGTTAAGAATGTATTTCTGTTTCTCATTCACTGTCGGTCGAGTCGGAACAAGAGTCTACTTTACCGACAGTACCCTACTGCACGGACCACGGGTAAGTCCTAAAGTATCCACACAAAATACGTTTTTAATTGTCAGTAAATCCGACTGAGAGTCCTGACCGTAGGTCGTGCATACGGACGCTAGTCGACTATTACTCGTAAACTAGTAGAGCCTACTTAGTTGTGATAATTTTTCCTTTAATTTTGTTATATGTAGGTATACTATTATTGCGAATACTTTTTAGGATATTAAAAATAGGGGTAGGGGGTGGGAACTCTAACAAAAATATCCATTTTAAAGCTTAATCATTAATTTCCGTTTACGAATTGTTTCCTGTGCCGAAATTGTTTATAACATATCTTCAATATTTTTGAAAGACCTATTCAACGATACCTAAAGAGGTACGCGAATAAAAAAAACTGATCCTCACTTTACATTTAAGGGATCTTTTCAAAAAGGGTAACTAAAAAGATTTTGTTTCATGACTTTATAGGCGTTATAAATATCAATACCGACATGCAACTTTATAACACTTACGCCTGTATGTACCAAACACGGTCAGGACTGTCAGTCGAACTTACTGACAGTTAAAAACGTATTTCGTATGGATATTTATAGAATGGATACTGAGTAATGGCGCACGGTTGGTAAATTTGACTTTTGATCCGACTCGACTGATAGATAATGAGAAACATAACTACGTTTTTAACCATCAGTAAGTCCGACTGACAGTTTTACCGTGTATAATTTAGCGAATGGGCCGTGCAATGGGGCACGATTGGTAAATTTGACTCTTGGTTCGACTTGACTGACAGTTAATGAGAAACAGAAATACATTTTTAACCGTCAGTAAGTTCGACTGGCAGTCTTGACCGTGTGTTGTGCATACGGGCGTTAATAGTTGCGAGTAAATCGGCTACGATATATAAACGGAAAGACGGATGTGGCGATTGTATAAGGGTTCTTAGCTTGCCTACGGAACTTTATAAATGCCAATTAATTGATCAATGTATGCAGTCAAATTGAGTTATTTATTAATTATTAAATCGTTATATAAACAAGTACAAATAAAGTTAACACTTAAACAAAGCGGTCGGTTGAAGGACGCTTCGATAAAAACGCCAAGTCATAAGAAAAATCCGGAAGGAAAAATAACCTCGAACGAGGCATGTTATTACTTTCATTATCTGTACACAATTAAAAGATAAGAAGGCAGTGTTTGTGCGTCCATCATGGAGAATCTATTGCGCTGAACTTAATGCAACTTTAATTGTAATTTAATATCTTTAGAGGCTTGGCCAGCGTCTGCATTAGAAATCATCAAAATTAATCGACAAGAAATTATCGATTAATTATTACTAATAGATAGTGGTAATAGTTAATTAAAATATTATTAGTTAACTAATTGATAGTGACATCTATTTCTTTTATGAGTAATCATGATAAACGTATAGTTTAATAAGTCTCCACTAGATGGCGTTTCTTTATGAAATGTTTTAGTTGGTAAGTTAATAATATTTACATACAAGTAATTATAGGGCCTTGTATTTGAAGACTTAAAAGTATGTAACATGACATAGTTTTTGCCTCACGAATGCTAAAATTGTTAGCTAATAAATAAATAAGTTTAAACATAAAGTCACAATTCACAATATAAAAAGAGCATATTAATTTTAAACCTTTTTCTTCTGTATAAAGTTACATTTCAGTAAAAATTGATGTGTTAAGTGTGAAGTTAAGAATCCAGGATTTACTTAATTACACAAATCCTACAGATGAGGTTGATATAAAAGAATTAGCGTTTACAAATCGCAAATAAACGATGACAGAACGAGACAAGCTGCTAATGCTGTTTCGCAATTCGCAAACTCGTTCCGCACCTCGGATCATTTTCCTTGTTCGCGAAGAGAAAGTCAAACGAATCGAATGATATCTTCAAACATTACTCCGAAACACTAACGTGTTTACAAAACGTGAGCCATAGCAGGAAGAAAACGTACTACAGTGGAACAAAGAAGTTTGGAAAACAAATAACTTATACGTAAATTCAGAGCATAATAGAAGTTTTTTGTGACACAGCGTCGTCAATATGACGTTCTGTGTCCGCCATTTTATATTTATCATATTTTTTAAATTTTATTTTACTGGCAGCTTTAAAATAAACTGATTGTTAGTTCGACGAGCAAAATCAGCCCAGTCCATAGACTTAGTCTATGGTTCAGCTATTTAGATGTTGGCATTGACAAAGAAATACATAGATAGGTATACATATATATGTTTAATACATAAATAGGCACATAAAACATTACAATTTAAACAAAATGGAAACAATTATACAACAGGTTAATAATATAAAAGGTATGTTTAAAAATAAATTGAACTTTAGTTTAAGGTATTTTTATACAAAGAATTACCTATGTTAAGGGTTACGCGATGGATTTTTCGTTTGATTCGTATTTGCAATATTAATTGTACACTAACAAATTATATATGTAAACCATAAATTGTGAGCATTTTCTTGCAACTAATTCTTTAACAAATGATAGACAGTTTAAATAAAATGTTGTATTACTTACGAACAATAAATTTGATGTGGTATAACTAAAAATATTAAATACATTTTTGTATGATATTTTTCACTTTTTACTCGGTTTATTATTTCATTTCATAATTAAAAAAAAGACAAAAGAACATCTTACATGATTGATCAATATTACGCTCAGATGAATATTATTAATAACTAAATGATAAGATATAAAATGTTGGATTACTTATGAGCATTAAATTTGATGTGGTATAACTAAAAATATTAAATACATTTTTGTATGATGTTTTTCACTTGTTAGTTATTGTAGCTCGGTTTATTACTTCGTTTCAAAATTGTGTGATTAAAAAAAATGTATAAACGTGTGTTTGTATGAACGTGACAACTTTGGAGATCTTTGGACTCATTTTGAACTTCATTTTTTGAGGAAGGTTCCGGCGAATAAAGATTTAAATAATCTTTATGGGATTGAGTAAATAGGGAAAAAAATTCAATACACTACAGACTAACCTTACAAGCTTACAAAATTAAATCATATCACATTTATCGTTTGGGTGTTATCCGTTATTTGTATTTTAACTTTCAAGTAGGAAGAATTGTGGTAGATTCAAAAATCGTCTTCCATTTTTTGACGCAATTAATGGCAAAAATTTGACGCAATTAACGGCAAAAAATATGAAATTAAAAATGTATGCGTAAGTTCGTTCTTACATACATACGTTTGTACGCGCTTGCGTGTATAAATGTTTGCGCGAATGCGAGCGTGTGTTTGTTCGGGGGCAAAAAATTAAAATTCGATTAAATTAATACTATGACATAACTTTTAGTCTTGTGAAAATTTGGTTTAAAGTTGTTTCTATACGGTCTACATAATGCGGTGTTGTCGTATGGTCTAGTTTTATCTGGCTCTATCTCGCATTAGCTCCAATCATAATGCTTTTTAATGAGCCTTAATTGATAATATCAGTTAATTATTATTCCATATTATTTCATTTTAGGCACCATATCGGACCTTCCGACAGCCTCTTCTACTGCTTGTTTAATTTTCTCTTGGAGCTGTATGATGACGTCACTAAACTCATTTTACTAAGGCAAACATACGCAATATGTACTTAAATAATTATCAACCTAAATCAAATAAGTTTCTGTTGACATTAAGCTAGACAAGTAAATAAACGGCCATTTCTCTTTATTAAAATATCATTGTTACTTTAGATACGAATTAAATTAACTCTTTGAGTATTGGTCGTATGACCCTTTCTTCTTTCTTCCTAGCCAGCACTACAGCCAGGTAGTACTGACAAAGAAGAAAGAAGAAGTCATACGATCAATACTCAAAGAGGCCAAGACTTCCCCAAACTGCTTCCTCCAGGCAGTACGACTTCATGCAATGTTTCTCCACCTGTTGACTTCCAAAATATTTAAGTCTCTCTACACTGTCCAATCACATTGTAGGTGGTCTTCCTCTTCTCCTTGGACCTTCAATCTTCGCGAACGTCAGTTTTAAACCGGGTCTAGATTTTCCCGTCAAAAAACGTGTCCCAATTATCTGATTCTGTAGGACTTGATTAATCTCAAAATATTTGCTTGCCCATATTTAGTATAGATTTCATTGTTGTATAAGCTTCTCCAGATATTATTTTCTTCGACTGCTCCAAAAATTGATTGAAGGATCTTTCTTTCAAAGATGAGTAGCCTATTCTCTTCTGCTTTATTGATTGCCCAGAGGTTTCGCTACCATACAAAATTATAGGTCTCATTAGAGTATTATATATATTTATTTTTGTATTAACAGAGATGAGTTTTATTCAAATATTCTGAAAAACCGACCAAATTATTTTCTATACAGGTCGTAAATTTGAATACAACGAAGCCGCCAAGTGGTAATTCTCTTCTATATACTTGAGATAACAGTGAATACCTATTTTTGAAATACTGCATACAGAAAAAGTAATGACCGATTGAAAAAATTAAAATCGGCATGTTTTACGTGAATACCTGTAAGTATATAGTATTTTATGGGTATCACTGGATTGCTCTTAAGAAGCTCTTTCCAACCGCATACGATTTCAATATTTTGATTTGGCTTTTTTGCGAGTATAATTGTTTTTGTATTAAGTTTTTTTAATTTTTAACTTTAATACCGTACATATTTACACACTAATGTTTTGTACAGGCAATCGATAAATCCTGACAAGAATTATCGATTGTAACTTGAACAAGCGTTGTAGCTTCTTCCTGTCAAAATTTATATTGAACGGAAATTATGTGACGCAGCTCAAAAGCGAAAATTATGTGTCGCGTCCCCCTCTGCTGCGCGTGATGCGTCACAGTCCCCACCCAACGTAACGGATTCTTTGATATTTTAACTATCGGCGGTGCAATTAAATTTTGCATGCAGATGACAGTTACGTAGCTACAATGCCAAACTCTATCCCCCGATTTTGTTACCATTAAGTTTTCTGAATTGACTCCCACTATGGAAGCAAATTTAAAGACATATTTACGTCAAAAAAAATCAGACGTACGCTTGAGGGTTAAGTATCTTCTATATCTTAGACAGATTTACGAAATGGATACAAACATACGTTCAGTTATAAACATAATTCACGATTTGCATTACCACATATGCTACTTTTTAAAATGAGAAATATCATAATTTCTATAAGACGAAATTCGGTGTCTTTTACTCAATAATAAATATTTAACGTGTTAATAGATGTCGCTACGTGTATATTAAATCACGTATCTCAGAGTCCAAGACCTGTATGTTTTTATAGAACATACAAAATAACATTATTTATAGAGATGTGTTATAATATCCTCATCACGTCAAGAATAAATCTCGACATCTTAATCTAAAATCCATCCAAAATTTAGTATAAAATAAAGTTACCTCTTCACTATTTTTCACTGATACCCATATATTTTACCGTTTTTCTCCGTAACTTAATCACGTCGGCATTCCAACACGGAGCTCACTGACCTGACCACAGACACTATTAAATACATCAACAGCACCACCTACAAGACGCTTCTCGACCGACGATCACTTATTTAGAAAACAAAATGAACGCCAAAAAACTTTAATCATTAAAATTCACGGATAAGCTTTTTGCTACCGCTCGTTCGCGCCAGACGTCAAATGAATGCTTCATCATCCAACATACTTCGATACGGTTCGACCTCCATCTGACATTCGACACGCGTTTCTACTAAAAAACAATCATGACATTCGACTACTGCAGTTTTGGTCGAAGTCGAAAATAAATATTTTGCAAATTAGATTTCGCGTAACTCGAATGCGCCTAATGGTCACCCTATCCTTTACTGTTTTGACGTTTAATTGACTACAAACTAGGTTCTAATGCCATCTGGTGATAAATTAATAAACTTTTTAATAAGACTGCTCTCATTTTGTCGTGTGAAGTATGGCGTAGTATGTTGTATAGGAAGCATATTAATCAATCATAAAATGGTACAGTGTTATTATTTAAAAAGTAATCTCTTATTTGCTATAACAATCTCTTTACATTCAATAATGCATATTATTTTTCTGTCTAATGGTCACCCTATCCTTTACTATTTGGACATTTAACTGACCACAAACCAGATTCTAGTGCCATCTGGTGATAAATTAATGAACTATTTAATAAGACTTCTCTCATTTTGTCGTGTGAAGTATCCATAACGTACATATCGTAAACAATCAAAATGATTTATAATACCTAAATATGGCGCAGTATGTTGTATAGGAACCATATTAATCAATCCTAAAATGGTACAGTGTTATTATTTAAAAAGGAACATCTTATTTACATAACAACCTCTTTACATTCTATAACGCGTACTATTTTTCTATTGACAAAAGTCTGCATTGTCATAGACAAACATGTAAACCAAAAGTTTTTTTTTATTTTTGTCGTATTCAAACTACCTCTGTATTTCCTGTACGGTTCCTATATACGCGTAGAACTCGTACTACGAAGGTTCAGTATACAATTAAGCATTTATAACCATTTAAGGGTTCATAAAATTTCTATTAAATTATTTTAAAATATTAATATAATTTTTCACCATTCAAATATATATCCAAATATCAAAATCCAAATAAATAAATCCCACATAATTTATTAAATCTTGTCATTAAAATACCCCAGTGTCTGAAGATGAGTGTCTTCAGCTATCTGTGTTGCCATTGATCTCCTAAAAAATTGTCGCCCAGCGATCTATTACATTGATGTTATACTCCAGGTTTCTCTACGAAATATGTTTCGCAATAAGGAGAACCCGGGATCTTCCTGACACAGCTCGTATAATTGACAAGCTAAAGTGGGAATGGGTAGACCATATAGCGTGCAGAACCGACGATCGTTGGGGACTCGAAGGTTCTGCGATCGAATGGAAGAACTGGTGATCGAGGGTTCTCGAATGGGGGCCACGGACCGTAAGACATATAGTGGGATGATCCCTCGGTAGATATGGAGAGATGACTTGGTAAAAGTAGCGCGAAGCCGTTGGATGGAAGCAGTGGGGGTTGATCTAGTAATGTTAAAATTGTTAGTGCAGCGATATTTGAATACCGCTTGCTAGATGGCATTACACTCAGGCCATATCTATTAGTAAACATAGTTTAAAAAATAATTACAAATAAACATAGTTTGTATGGTAATCAGATCTCTAAAATTCACCAGAGGGGACCCTGTTCTTGGAAATTTATTTTGGGAAAATTGTATCAATGGCGTATCTGGGATCTAGTGCAAACCAGAATACGTATTTCATGAATAACATGGCCAATTTTCGTATGGGTCTCCCAGTTGTGTATGTGGTCTGCCCAGTTGCTAATTTTAACACCCAGTAAAAATTTGTACTGTTTTGTAACCCAGGATTACAAAACAGTACAAATTTTCAAATATCCATATCTATAAACCAACAACAAATAAGTAACAGGTTCCAGAAGCTTGGGGTACTGCGAAAATTAACAATATATATATATATATATATATATATATATATATATATATATATATATATATATATATATAACAATAAGAATTATACAATATCAAGGCATAATAAAAATAATAGAAAACAGTACAAAAATAACACAATAACTACGTAACAAAGAAACTAACTGTCAGCATATGAACTTTCAATATAAGTGATTATATACGTATCGCAAAAATAAATGCCACGCATTGGCATTTGACAGCTATTTGACATTAAATATTTCTTGTTCAAAATAAGAATACGTTACGAAAGTAATATTTCTGGATATATTTCATATTATAGAAACCTGAACCATAGTTATCGTCTGTTTTGTTTGTAAAGGAGTTGATAGCGAGGACACGATATGCCGTCGTACTTGTTGCATTTCTATATTGCAGCTGATGCACTCCATAATTGGGTATTTGACTAATTTTTTTAATTTCATTAATCATAATTTCAAGGTACAAGCTGATGAAGAGTGAAAAAATTGTTTAATAATCTTAAAAATTGACCGAGTTATAAAAGTTTAAATTGAACCTTTAGAGAAGGACGGCAATACTGTGTTGTGAGGTCATTTTTAATATTGCACATTATATTCTACGCGAGGAAAAGAGACAGGGGTATACCCAACTCTATCCGTATCTTCAAATTTAGAAGCCTACAACTGGCTTATTTTTCAATAAATTTTTTATTTTTTTTCAAGACTAGTTTTTAATTAACTTATATTTCACAACATTGTACGAAAAATATCAAAATTTAGAATGAGTCAACTGCCGTATTAAGTAATCAGTATCTGAAATATATACAAAGCATTGTGGCGTGGATAAAATCAGTCCGTGTAGAATACCAATTGTAAATAAAATTTATCAACAAATTGCCAACAAAGTAGTAAGAAGGTATTAAATTATACAATAATTTCCATACCATTAATAAATAGTTTTGGGTCAAATCAATATATGATATGTGTAAATTTTGAGAAGGTTTATAATTTTTTACGTTTAGAGCAAGATACTTCTCACACACGAATGCAAGCATGTCGTAGTGACGATAATAGCACCCCGTTCGGATCCTTTGGGTATGATACCCGAAAAATGTAACTAACTCTAACACATTTTCGTTAATAAAATTTAAAAAAGTTACTAATTACTTGTGTACTATATAACAAGTGAAATATTAAAATAAATAACTCACCTACTGATAATAAAGTTATCCAAACAAAAATGCAACAAAATCTTTATAGCACCAAGTAGTTATTTAAAAAATTACCACGTAATAATTTCACTCGAATTGCATTGGACACGTGCCGCCGCGGAAAGAGATAAACGTCGACTGATCTGAAGCGACTCATTCATTGGCCGTACAGTTTAAATGCGGGTATTCAAATTCCGAATTTAAATATTTATTATTCATTCTTATTTCCTTTTTATTCGGATTTTTGCTAAGAATTTATAGGTTGACAGTGACAATTTATAAATGAAAATTGAGAAAAGAAAACCAGGCTTATATGCGGTACCTGAATTGACCCCGTTTTACAATTCTTCTTTATTCAACAGAACGTTAGTATCATTTGTTCAAACAATAGTATTATATGAACAAACATATTGTTAACACAGACACCAAACATTACATTAATCGATAATACATAAGTTTCTTTCGAGTGTGCGTACAAAGACCTCACTGTGCAGTGTTTATAGAAACGTACCGCTTTATACATCATTGTTTTCAGTCGTTTTTTTTTCTTTTCAAAAGTACGTTTCGCTGACAGAAATAATGCTTTCAAATTTCAAATACCATTAAATTATGGAAGACGAAATGAAACATTTCAAACATGTAATATTGCATCGTTTAAAAAAAGTACAATGGCGCTAATGACACAGCAATTGTATTTGTATGATTTACGGGAATGATGCTACAAGTGTTCAGAAAATTCGCAGTTGGTTTATCAAGTTCAGAGTAGGTTATTTTAATCTGGAATATAAAGAACGTTGGAGACGTTCACAAACTACGTAGATTCGCGAGAAATATTCGATGATATAAAAATGTATCTGATGCTTCAAACATCCCGCCAACAACCGTCATCTGAAAAATCATCTGACAAAGTTGGCTTGCGTCAAACGCGTTTGACTTTCTCATAATTAAACATATAGAAATATCATTAAATATATTTCATATAAAAAGCAATCTTTTTGAAGATATTTATTATTAAATATGAAAAAAGGATATTATGATAATACCCCACGTAAAAATCTTTTGGGCCAAGCATGAAGAGCTATTAACTGTAACGAAAGTTCTTCATAAAATTAAGCAATTAGCTGATCTTCAGTTACAATAGTTTTATTACACATTTGGTGGAATCGGAAGGTGTAGAAAAGTAGGTCACGTTTTGTGATGCGACTTCAGGTGACTTTTGAATGCAAGCCTAGCCTTTTAACAACTGAAATTCAGTTAACTCCATAATCTAATTGCACAGACTGGAAAGAATCTTTTATAAAAAAAAACCATTTTATTCTGAAGAACCGGGAAAGAGTTATTATATTTTCCAGTGTGATTCAAGGTCATGAACTAATAAGTCTTAACGTAGAAGATATGGAGCTGAAGAGAGATCGTTAAGGATATTATGTAAAAATACATGCAAGCCCCTCCCTTAACAGGAAAAATTCGATTACGATAACACAGATGAAAAATTAACTGAATTCATGTTAAAAAACGAATTCAAAAATACATAAACCATGCTGAAGAAACTACAGAATTATGACAAATGTCAAAATTTGTTTCGAAATTATAGAATTAAGACAGATGTCAAAATTTGTTTTGACATCTATCATAGATCTATAATTTATTTTCAATTGTTTAAAAAATAATTTTTTAAAAATTTTCTTTTACTTTTTGCATTATTGATAACTGAGTAATAAAGTTGATTTTATCAAAAATGAGTCTATGTCCCCAAATAGCCATTCTGACCCAGCATGGCACGCCAACCAGTATTCTATATTGATAAAAAGAACGCATGTCTATACATTAAACCAGCTTTGTTTACAAACATCATTCGGTTTCAACGGGGCTACTTCCGCTTATAACGGGAAGTCAACTTTGCAAACATGTGGACATTCGCACGTAAAGTCGGTCTAGAAAAAAAACATTAATCACGTGTAGAACTCGCATTACGAGGATTTCGTAGACATTCAGACACTCGTAAACAATTAAGGGTATATATTATTTCTATTAAACTATTTACAAACATTAATTTTCCACAATTTAAATATATTGCCTGTTATTTCTTTCACAGGCGTAATATTTGCTTATTTCAAAAAAATTATAAGATCTAGGACAGGAGTTCCCAACCAGGGGGGCGCGCCTCCCAAGGGTGGCATAGAGAGATGTCAAGGGGGGCAGAAAGCGTTTGCATTTTAGAAAGAAAAAACAAAAAAATATACAAACAACATTAACAAATAACATTACAATTTAATGTTTAATAAACGCGCATAAAATTAATGAAATTAAATACCATATTCACTATTATTACCACAAACTTGCGAAAAATTTGACGTTTTGGTGTACATTTTTTGTTGAGCAATCAGTTTGAGTGTGTAAAATTATTGTGTCTCACTGGTAAAAGGTAAGTTTGTGTATTTACAAACTTCAGTTACCATTTTTATTTAATTTACTAAATCAAAAGGGGGGGGGGTGCATGAAAAAGTAAAGGGGGGGGCTTGAAAATATAATTTATAGTCCGGGGAGCCTCAACAAAAAAATGTTAGGAAACCCTGGTCTAGGACAATAGCTACAGTTTTCAAGTAATCTTCTAGTTAGATTGGGACGACTTTTGATGTGACTTGCGTGACAAGTGTCCAGAGCTCAGAGTAGAGTTCGATGGTTTATTCAGTTTCGATTATGAAGCAGTTAATTTAATTAGTTAATGATAGATGGCGCTAAGTATAATATCAATTTTATGCCAGACGATTTGCACTTTTAGGTTATAGGTATAATTTTTCACTATTTGTTGTTATTGAGTGACCGTTTTAAATTAAATTATTAAGGTTTAAGTCCACAATGATAAAGTTTATGTTTTGTAAACTCGGTCATCTAAATGTCACTTTAAGATATATTGTTCCCTGTTTTCGTATACATACAGTGGTTAATTCAACTAGTTAATGATAGATGGCGCTAAGTGCAATATAGATTTTTTGCAAGACAATTTTGCACTTTTAGGTTATAAGTATAATTTTGCAATATTTGTTGTTATTGAGTGACCGTTTTAAATGAAATGATTAAAGTTTAAGTCCACGACAATGATAAAGTTTATATTTTGTAAACTCGGTCATCTAAATGTCACTTAGAGGTATATTGTTCACTGTTTATTTATCACTGTTTTCGTATTTCTCAAATGAGTTCGTATACATACTATACAACATCATAACATGCGACTTCGGTTTAACATACCTCGTAATTACAGTTTTTTTTTTCAGATTTTGACTAGTTAAAAACAAATCACTATGTAGCTAATTTTAACGTTAACGCACACACAGTAGGACCTTTATATAAAGTAAAGATCACCTTTTACTATCATTACACAATATTTTCATAAGCTTCCAGTGACTTATTGGCGTTGATAGTATCTGTGGCTGAAGTGAGTGGGAAAGGAATGCGTAAAAATTGGAAAAATTAAAACCGTGAGTAGGAACCGAACTAAGGGGCCTTCGAGTAAAGCGAGCCTGTTTTTGTGGGGGGAGTGGGGTATGCTTCATTTTCGCATATTGTATAGGATGTATTTTTAAATATGTAATTTAAAATTATGATATTTTTGGTATTCCTCATTACAAGCGCTTTCCAATCATCCCCACATGACATATAAAATTTTAAAAAAAATTTAGTGAAAATTATGTGGGTTAATAAGATGTATTACCATGCCTAAATTTCAAGTTTCTACGTCACATGGTTTCCGAGAAAATCGGCTGTAACAGACGGACAGATACGTGAGATCCCGTTTCCAATTTTAAAATAAAAAAAAAAAATAGTTATGCACGGTGTCCGGGAATAGATGTCGGACAAAGAAAGACGCTATTCGTTGGCTGTAATGGAATAAATTGTTGTTGAAATAAAACGTAAAATACGCCCTTTTTCTAATTGAGTGTAAAAAAAATATTACACGTAACTCTTTTTAATACACCCAATACTAGCCCAGACTGGGGTGTTTAACCGCAGTGGCGGTCTTCGCAACTGTTTGCGGGTTATTCCATCAAGCGACGCTGAACAATGTGCGCAAGTATCGCATGTACAAAAAAGATGACAAATAATTATAAACTATTATTTTAAGTTTTCTGAAAAAACCCGTGTATAATATTTAACAAAATCTAAATAGGACTGTAACACCTTACCATGAGTCAATGAGGCAACATGCATAGGGGATGCGAAGCTCATCATTTGCAGAACAAAATGCTTGTACTTATAAGGTTCTTCACTTTATCATATATCAGTAAACTTTAGATATTACATATTATATTGTGTTACGGGATTTTCAGTACTTTGTGCCCAAATTCTACATTACGCTTAGAGAGGCTAATGAGGTAATAACAAAAATCAATACCTTGCTTTAAACGTAATAGACCAAAATAACTTGATTACGGTGAATATCACAAAAATAAACTCTACAGTCATTATGCACTGATTTTCTAGCGAAACGCAAGTCTGCATATTCAGGTGTGCAAACAACGTGTCTGCTATTAGCACAGATGGTTCCGTGCACCGAATTGAGCAGAAAATATAATGTTAACCAACCAAATGATAATTCTCTAATGTTTTTTGAAAAATCACTGTCAAATTTACGATTCTAACGAAGAAACCTGTCAAGCACGAGTGGAACTCACATTACGAGGGTTCCGTACACGTTTAGGTATTTGTAAATATTTAATGGTACCTAATATTCCTATTAAACCGTTTACAAAATTTTAATTTTTTAGAACCAAAATATATTGCCTACTAATTCTTTCACAGGCCCATATTTAAAAAAAAAAATTTATTTTATGTGATATAACTACAAATTAACGATTTTCGGATTTTTTCCTTTAGTTGTGCTGCGAGACCTTCCTTCTTGCCTTTCGTGATTCTGGTCTACGGGAAGTAGCCTATAGGTTTTAATTTATTTGCGAGTGTCAAAATATGCGGAATAAACGGCAGTATTTATAGATATCTTCTTTATTGAATTGACGCTTGAATTACAGCACCAAGAGACCGTAGACCTAAGTATCTGATATTGATTACTTGATTCCTTCACGGGCTCCTGAGAAAAAGTATCTTGACCGATAGATAGACAACATTCGAAAAAAATTACCGAAGATATTTATGAAAAATCTTCCAAATATCAAAATCAGTCCAGCGAAACACACAGACACACACGTGCGCATACAGAGGCATACATAAACCCACCCGTCCACCAATCCACACGTCGCTAAAAAGCAAAAAAATATATCAAAGATATAGATTTTCAATTTTTTTATTTCAAAACGTGTTCGGTCTACGCAGGCAGATTTACAAAACCTTCAACAAACGAGACAAACTTGCACAATTTCCGTTTTTGTTATTATAGCGTTTTTTAACGTAAATACGTCTTTAAATTTGCTACCATAGGGGGGCAATCCAAAAAACCTAATAATAACAAAATCGGGGGATACCGTTTGGCATTGCAGTTTTGAATCTATCCTCTACATCAAAAATTAAATTAAATTACACCACTGGATAGCTAAAGAATCAAAGAATTAATTACGATAAGCGAGAACAGTGACGCATAGCGCGCGGTGGAAGGGGAAGCGCCGCCATTTTGAGGTTATTTTGCTGTGTATCGAGATTTGCAATTAGTATACCTTTTGATTCGGAAAAGCTACCATGTTCTTTTAAGTTTTAATCATCACCTGTCGTCAAAATCTATCGATTGTATATAAAACATTAGCTTGGTGTTAGAATAAAAAAATATTATTAAAAATATATAATGTCGGTCTATACGCTATTGTAAAACAATAATCATTTGTTTGCTTGCTTTTATCTTAAACACATAAATAAAAATATTTTATTTAAAAAATATAACCCGTTATATAGACTTATTCACGTACAACATACGGCCGTGTCCATGACGCAGCCACACCCAAATTTTTTTTAATATTTAGCCTATTGTAATGTCACCTGTACAAACTGCAGCCTATGGATGGTGGAGAATATACAAAACGTAAATCAGTCGCCGTACTTACTCTTTTACTTATTTTGCTCGGTACATCAAGAGTCGCACTAGCCATTTTTACGGATTCCTCATCAAGGAATACCTCAACAAACATCTACGCGCTTCCACCAACCCAACACTAATTCAACAGTTTTTTTTTTAATTTAAGACCATTTTTAATTTAGTGCCTGTTCGTGTTTCACGGACTGGCTGTATTATAGATGACGTACAAGTTGACCTTATTCCCTGATGTTAGTCGATCTATTGGCGGCGTGAGGCAGCAAATTGGAACTAATTAATTGCGATTAGATAGAGCTAATTCAATCTACCCGACGTAATCTACTAATTCGTAAAGGCTAGCTTCATTGAAGAAAAGAACTATGGCCAGTATAACACTATATCTTACAAAAACATTATTTCGTAATCATACTCGAGCATTTCTATATATCGCGATAAAGATTATTCGATACAGCCAACGATCGCGTGCGAAGGTTTTAAAGATGTCGAAAGATGTCTAATCGCATTCGAAATTTTTTGAAAATTTCGAATGATATCATTCGCATTCGATAAGTTTAAAAATTTGGAACGATATTATTCGCTTTTGACAGGTTTAAATATTTCGAACGATGTTTTTCGCGTTCGAAATTTTTGAAAATTTAAAATGATATCATTCGTATTCGATAAATTTAAAAATTTGGAACGATATCATTCGTTTTCGACAGGTTTAAAAACTTCGAACGATGTCTGTCACGTTCGAAATTTTTTAAAATTTCGAATGATATCATTCGCTTTCGATAGGTTTAAAAATTTCGAACGATGTCTTCTGCGTTCGAAATTTTTTTAAATTTCAAAAGATATATATCATTCGCGTTTGGTAGATTTAGAAATTTGGAAGAATATAATTCACGTTCGATAGATGTAACAATTTCGAAAAAAAAAGTAAATTAAATAATACAAAATTAAAATGTTTAAAAATTTGGAACGATATCATCATTCGTTTTCGACAGGTTTAAAAATTTCGAACATGTCTGTGAGTTTGAAATTTCATTCGCGTTCGAAAGTTTTAAAAATTTCGAACGATATCATTCGCATTTGATAGGTTTAAACATTTGTACCATTGAATATCACCAGATACCTTAATCGAATCAGATAACAATAGCTAAAATTTGTCTGGCATGTTGGAGCCGTCATTCTAAATTTTTCTAAATGTTGACTCCAAATTCGTTGTTTGTGATCTTCCTCAAAACGTTACCAAAATCAAATGCTTCATTCCCAAAAAAATGTGTGTCTATTTATATTGTGCGCGTAAGAAGTATTTCTAAACTTCTTTGGCATAATACAAGATTAACTTTATTTAGCACACAGATTATTAATGAAAGAAAATAAGAAAAGCAGACTTTTCTTGGCCGTGATTATAAATATGGTTGGTAAAATCTAAATTCTATTAAATAACTAAATTTTAAAAATTAAAATGTGTACAATATCATTAAAATTTATTACAACAATCTAAATAAAATTTAATTAATAATGAAAATGTATTTAAATATAGAATAAAATGTATTTAAGAAATTATAAAGTAATAATATTTGATTATTTATAATGCAATAATATTTGATAATTTATAATGCAATAATAATTGATAATTTATAATGCGAATAAATACATACCGAAACTTAACCTCACTTAGAGAAATATACTTAAAATATATTTTAAAAGGCTTATAAACACTATTTCTTTTATTAATATTCATAACAAATAAATGTTTTTTTTATTATATGGACTATTATTAAATTTCAAATACTAAAATATTATTTAAAAGTACAGATATAAATTAGATTTGTATGAATATAAAACACGTGTTGTGTATTTACAAATACCTCAATAACTATTATGAATATAGCATCAGTCACTAAACGCATGTAAATATATGTTTAGTGAGCAACTTCATCCAGCCGATATTTGTTGCATCGTGAACAACTTCATGCTGTCGATTTTGATTGCATCGTGCGCGCGTATCGTGACTGACTTCATCCTGTCGATTTTATTGTCTCTCATCATTTATTCATAACGCGCCTAAAGAAGTATGATTTAAAAAAAATGTGGTATCCTTATATCCGTGACAGACTAAACATTTTAATGACGTAACACTGAACATGTTTTTAGCTATTATTCCCCGTTACTGATTTTTGGAATATGCTATCGCATTTTTTTCACCATAGAAATCCCTGTTATCATCATGAGGCGCAGTAGCTTGGCGAAAGCCCAATCTTTAATAATCATGCATAAAATGCTAAAGACAAACTGTTCCGATGTAGTAAAGAAATATGATAACTTCTTCATCAACTTTTTTCGATCTTGATTTAAGAGAAACTATCATTCGTGTCGTGATGCTGCTTCATATGTGTCGTTGGACGAAGACGATACCCAAGGTTGTTGCTGCCAAGGTTTCTGCGTGTTGGTACCACTGACGTTGCAATTATAACTTGTGTCGAAAGAGCTGCACCAATTCGAATCTTTTCTGTGATTAGATTCACGACTTAATAATATAGATCATGGAAGATTCACGACTTAAGAGTCATCTGGTTAGGCGACACTCTGCTCCCTCAGTATTTCTAATTATCTTTCGCTTTCGTAGCATTTGTTTTGGCAACTTTCTTCTTTTTCGCCTTTTATTCTAATGTTCTGTCAAATCGAATTCTTCAGAGCATTTAGACCAAACTTAAATCGGACAAGGAAAAAAAATAATAAAACAAAGAATGAATGACTTGGAATTAAACAAAAATTATGACTTAATTTCACGTGTATCCAACTGTTATGTAATCGTACCGCATCAGAAGGATATGTGGCAAGGACAGAATCACCGCCAGACGAGGAAAAACCCGGTAACAAATTACTGTTCAGACATATATTGTCTATAAATCAAAATTAAGTGTGAATGTAGTCTAGACATGTATTGTCGATAAATCAAAATTAAATGTGAGCATAGAAATATCCATTAAAAATCTAGATACACTGTTACGGATTTGTTATATACATCTTCTTTTGCTTCCATCCCTAGTTGATGACCAGCGGGTGAAGGCGATTTCTTAGCCGACACATTGTTGTGAGTGCCGCACGGTTCAAAGTCTCGTTGACTACTTTCTTTCACAATTGACGGTCTTTGGCGACGGTAGCTTCTTCCGGAGTTAAGTGTTGGTTTTGGAGATCTTCATCAATGAGACCAATCCACGTCTTAGATGCTGTGCGTTGAACTTTCCAGGCGGCCGGTCTTTCCCGTCAGAGAAGTTTGTGTGGTAAATGATATGGTGTATTTCATCAAAAATGACCAATCCAACATAGCTGCCATCTTTGGATTAAGTGAGTTGTTGTTGGCCAGCTATCACAGTATAATCGAATCTTCTCGTTTAGGGTACGAGATCTTGGAGGAAAAACCTCGATTTTTTCCAGATCAAACGTTAAAAAGGTTTCTGATCCATATAGAAGGACATGCAGTATTGGTGCTCGGATTAGGCGGAGCTTGATCTTGAAGGACATGTCCAGCTTCCAAATGCACCATTAGATCGAGGCAAACACTGTTTCTGCCGAACCAGCCCCTTTTTTGGATCTCGTTTGTAACGCTTCAATGAACCGAGGTATTGGAATTCCTGGATTTTCTACAATAAGTTTCCTTCGATCCGTCTGCAGACATTGTCTTGGTTTTATATACCTTGGTATCTATACAGCCATTTAGACACGATAGAATGTCAAACATTCAAATATAATTATAGTGTTACTATTTAACATAACTGAAATTAGGGGTAGTATGTATGTCACTTACGTCACGATCTACGCACACTGTAAACCGAACCAACTTTTCGATTTATAATCTTCTACGCAGTATACGGATTTACCTCAATACTTTAAAGGTTACACAATAGTGTAAGTATTACATAAGGCGCCGCAAATTTGCTCTTTCGAACGCTCTGATATTATCTAGCGTGTTATCTACGCATACTGCAAACCAAACCAACTTTTCGATTTAAAATATTAAAAGGGATCTTCAAATTATCTTATACGCAGTATATGGATTTACCTTAATACTTTAAAGGTTAAACAATAGTGTAAGTATTACATAAGACGCCGCAAATTTGCTATGTCGAATGCTCTGATATTATCTAGCGTGTTATCTACGCATACTGTAAACCAAACCAACTTTTCGATTTATAATATTAAAAGGGATTTTAAATTATCTTTCACGCAATATATGGATTTACGTTAATACTTTAAAGGTTAAACAATAGTGTAACTATTACATAAGGCGCTGCACATTTGCTCTTTCCAACGCTCATATATTACATAGTGTGTTATCACCCTAGCAAAGTCGACGTAAACCACTGTGCTTTTTACAGAATTTTAAAAATTATATAAAATTTTAATGTGTTCTGTAGAATATTTAAAAAACGAAAAGAAGTTTTGACGTAGAATTAGATCTTGGCTGATATTGGATGGGATCGCTTCCGGAGTACAAAGTGACCAAACCGTGTCACACTTTGGGTGTTTACACATACTAGTAACTCTAGAATAAAATTGTAGAGCGGTAAAATATATGTATGATTCAATCTATACATATATTAATATTCATTTACATTGTAGAATTGCATGTCTGTACTTTGAAGATACTAGTGAAAGAATTATATAGGACAGTAAAATAATATAAAAGTAATAAGCAACGAAACGTTAATTTTAGAATTTTTATCTCCTATGAGTTACAGTCACGTAGGTGTACAATACAAGTTACAGTCACGTAAGTGTACAATACAAGTTACAGTCACGTAAGTGTACAATACAAGTTACTGTCACGTAAATGTACAATACAAGTTACAGTCACGTAAGTGTACAATACAAGTTACAGTCACGTAAGTGTACAATACAAGTTACAGTCACGTAAGTGTACAATACAAGTTACAGTCACGTAAGTGTACAATACAAGATACAGTCACGTAAGTGTACAATACAAGTTACAGTCACGTAAGTGTACAATACAAGATACAGTCACGTAAGTGTACAATACAAGTTACTGTCACGTAAATGTACAATACAAGTTACAGTCACGTAAGTGTACAATACAAGTTACAGTCACGTAAGTGTACAATACAAGTTACATTCACGTAAGTGTACAATACAAGTTACAGTCACGTAAGTGTACAATAAAAGTTACAGTCACGTAAGTGTACAATACAAGTTACAGTCACGTAAGTGTACAATACAAGTTACAGTCACGTAAGTGTACAATACAAGATACAGTCACGTAAGTGTAGAATACAAGTTACAGTCACGTAAGTGTACAATACAATTTACAGTCACGTAAATGTAGAATACAAGTTACAGTCACGTAAGTATACAATACAAGTTACAGTCACGTAAGTGTACAATACAAGATACAGTCACGTAAGTGTACAATACAAGTTACAGTCACGTAAGTGTACAATACAAGTTACAGTCACGTAAATGTAGAATACAAGTTACAGTCACGTAAGTGTACAATACAAGTTACAGTCACGTAAATGTAGAATACAAGTTACAGTCACGTAAATGTACAATAAAAAGAACAGAGTTATAGAACTAGACTATGTGTGCACAAAATGGTTAGAATATTTATATATACATTTTCAATGATTACTTGTGTTACTAAATATTACAAAATGTATTGATCAATTATTAATTTTAGTATTGACTTAGAATTATATTATTTTCTACATACTGAACAAAACATTAATTCTATCGTAGCTGGTTTTAATTTACAAATAATATATTTTGTATTTCCTTTTTAAATGTTAATAATTTCGGTTCAAAAATGTTCAAGGACGTATGTTGAGAAACAATATCGTTATGCAATCGGCACACTCGAATTATGGGGTTATAAAAAGAGGTATTATCGTTATAAGCTTGTAGTACGATCTCTGTAACGGTATACGGGATCTGAGTCGAGGGTTGAACTTGAGTATAGAGACGAGAGAGGACAATCAATATGCGAACGTATGATTTTGTATAAATATAACAGAAAGGCGCTTATTCTCCGCGTAGCTAGTGATGAAAAATTAAATCTCTATAGTTGGATTTCATAGGATCTATAATATCATCCCAGATGAAATCTGGAGCAAAGAATATTAAATAACCTCTTCTATGTGTATTTATAAATGTCATTATGTGTATTTTAACCTTCAGCCTTACAGTTAACTTGATAATATCGTCAACTAAGTCACGGGTGTGGTTAATTTATAATAAAAAAGGTGTAACGCCACCCACATAAGCTCATGGATGAAGCGAAACTTCTTTGGAGATTCATGTTAGTTAATCGTAATTAGTTATCTAGAGATACGCTTTTTTTCTCTTTTTATTATGAATAAAGCTATATTTTCGCTAATTTATGGTAATAGCTTAATACATTATTATTCTAAGCTATTAAATAAATCATAACATGTATTCTTTTATTATTTATATATAACTTGTTTATAGCAATCTAGTTGTATGTAGTCAGGCGTTAGCCGTTTTATGTCTGTTTTTTTTTTACTTTTTAACTCGCAAAGACACGGTGAATCAAAAAAAAATAAAAAATAGGAAAGTTTTGAAGTTATAGATTGATAAATAAAATATACCTGTATATCATAATAAAACAATGAAAACCCATCGACACAAGTGTGTATAAACCTTATATACAAGTAAGCCGGGTATTTACCTCGTGTCGCTCATGAACATTTCCATTAAGCCACCACGTTCGCGTACGACGACGGAAATCCAACCGGTAAATATATAAATGGCTACCTAAGAAACCTGCTGCTTCACATGACATTCATTTTGCGCGTTTTCTAGCATCAGAAGTCCGGTTCGAACCGGCTTACACAGACTGCCATACACAACTCGAAGGTTATAAAGACTACCTCCTTTCAAAAAATTATCCCCGCGTTCTATTTTTGAAACAAAAAAGAATGCGGGAATAATTTTATCTATGGTTTACTTCTTTAAGCGTAGTAAACCATAGATAAACTTAGATATCGTAACGAAAATATGTAACAAAATGAAAGCGGTGGGAGTGGGGATAGCACGCTGCGGTTCTAAATTTGATAATTTTATACGATGCGCAGCGCAGCGTACCTATTACATTTTCGTCCCGAATTTACTATAAACGTATATTTTTGTTGTTATCAGACGAGTGGATCTCAAACTGTTTTAGACGTGCTGCTAGTGATGCAAAAACAAACATAAAACATAATACAAAAAATACTTCATGTTGTGACACAAAGTATTTCCCGTTCAACAAATTGAATAGTTCAGTAGTAGGCGAAAAAACTGTAACAAAGTGAACGAAAATATGTAACAAAGTGAAAGTGGTGGGAGTGGGGATAGCACGCTTCGCTTATTTTTTTCACATAACATCTATTAAAGTTTCGTTCCGAATTATTATAAAGACGTGCCGCTGGTGATGCAAAAACAAAGAAAAAATGTAATACAAAAATTTGAAAAATGTCGCATGTTATGATTCAAAGGTATTTTCCTAATGAGTGACACGCGAAAAATTCAAAAATTTATTCAAAAGCAGACATATTTCCATCGAGTTGGCAACAGCATGACTACATTTGAATGAAGCCGCGGTGTATTGATTTTTAAACCACTGTGTACGGATAAATGCTACAAGAGAAAAAAATGGATTGATACACTTGACCCTCTGCGACCGTGGTGGACAATTTGATAAACTCATTTTGCCCAATCTTCAATGTTGATAAAAATACCATCTCTTAAACTGGTCACTGATGGATGCGACATGCCATTCATCTGGTGCGGTTCCAAAAGATCAATTTTTTCCACTATGGGGAGCAGGCCCATCATGAATTGTAACGCATGTGGATGAAAATTACATCACTTTGTGACTTATGCTTTGTATAATAATATTACAATACAATTGAATCTTTCATTTGTCTAAGCGTAATGTTGATATAAAAGAAGAAATATGGCACGCTGATGACGCTGAAACGCTATATACCCTTCAGCACTTCATCTGATAATACAAAAGCAGTTTCATTATTATTGTTCACTTCCTGCTCATATCAAATACTACATTTTGGTATAAGCCCTTAAATTAGACCATATTTACACAAAAAAAATATTTAAGCACTGTCTTAGCTGAGCATGGCTTAACCCAGTACCCATTCCTGTAACTGAAAGTAATAACACAATAAAGACAGGCAAACAGACAGCTCAAAGCTGAGCTTGACTTAACATAATATCATTTCTTGTAACTGATTGTATTAACACAATAAAGACAAGCAAACAGATAGCTCAAAGCTGAGCTTGGCTTAACGCTTAATTGAAAGTAATAACACAATAAAGACAGGCAAACAGACAGCTCAAAGCTGAGCTTGACTTAACATAATATCCATTCTTGTAACTGATTGTATTAACACAATAAAGACAAGCAAACAGATAGCTCTAAGCTGAGCTTGGCTTAACCCTTTCCTGTAACTGAAAGTAATAACACAATAAAGACAGGCAAACAGACAGCTCAAAGCTGAGCTTGGCTTAACACAATACCCATTATTGTAACTGATTGTATTAACACAATAAAGACAGGCAAACAGATAGCTTAAAGCTGAGTTTGGCTTAACGCAATACCCATTCCTGTAACTGATTGTAATACCACAGTAAAGACAGGTAAACAGACAGTTCAAAGCTGAGCTTGGCTTAACGCAATGCCTATTACTGTAACTGATTGTAATAACACACTAAAGACAGGTAAGCAGACAGTTCAAAGATGAGCTTGGCTTAACGCAATGCCCATTATTGTAACTGATTGCATTAACACAATAAAGACAGGCAAACAGACAGTTAAAAGCTGAGCTTGGCTTAACGCAATGCTCATTCCTGTAACTGAAAGTAATAACACACTAAAGACAGGTAAACAGACAGTTCAAAGCTGAGCTTGGCTTGACGCAATGCCCATTCCTGTAACTGATTGTAATAACACACTAAAGACAGGCAAAGAGACAGTTAAAAGCTGCGCTTGGCTTAACGCAATGCCCATTCCTGTAACTGATTGTAATAACACACTAAAAACAGGTAAGCAGACAGTCCAAAGCTGAGCTTGGCTTAACACAATATCCATTCCTGTAACTGATTGTATTAACACAATAAAGACAGGCAAACAGATAGCTTAAAGCTGAGTTTGGCTTAACGGAATACCCATTCCTGTAACTGATTGTAATAACACATTAAAGACAGGTAAACAGACAGTTCAAAGCTGAGCTTGGCTTGACGCAATGCCCATTCCTGTAACTGATTGTAATAACACACTAAAGACAGGCAAAGAGACAGTTAAAAGCTGCGCTTGGCTTAACGCAATGCCCATTCCTGTAACTGATTGTAATAACACACTAAAAACAGGTAAGCAGACAGTCCAAAGCTGAGCTTGGCTTAACACAATATCCATTCCTGTAACTGATTGTATTAACACCATAAAGACAGGTAAACAGACAGTTAAAAGCTGAGCTTGGCTTAACGCAATGCCCATTACTGTAACTGAAAGTAATAACACAATAAAGACAGAAAAACAGACAGCTCAATCCGTCAAACGGTCAATTTGCTTTTTAAATGTGAAAAATAAATTGAAAAATTTAGTTTTTTTACAAGAACAGCAAATAGGCCAGCAGACAAACGTGACTAATTTTAGTAAAAACACCATACCCTACATGCGACAATAAGCTATTCAAAAGAATATACATTAGCAGACATATGTCCATCGAGTTGGCAACAGCATGAATACATTTGAATGGAGCCACGCGCAGAATAAAAAACGGTTTATTGATATTTAAACCATTGTGTACGGATAAATGCCGCAAGAGAAAAAAATCTATTCATACACTTGACCCTCTGCGGCAGTGGTGGACAACTGGACGAATTCATTTTGCCGAATTTATAATGTTGATAAAAAGGCTACGTCTTAAGCTTAAGTCACTGACGGATGCGGCTATAGATTCTTAAAGTATCCATTCGGCACACCGAATGGGAATTGGTCCTTTAGAACCACAGTTCTAAAGGACCAATTTTTCCCATTATAGGGAGCAGGCCCATCACGAATTGTAACGGACATGGATAAAAATTACCTCATTGCGCGCGTTATACTTTGAATATTACAATACCATTTGAATTTTTCATTTGTCTAATCGGAATGTTGGAAAACCTGACATTGAAAATAAAATTATGTTATTGAAA